>JAYMFT010060734.1:0-14920 GCA_038088735.1 Panulirus argus | reverse complement strand
CTGTCCCTGTACCACACACTGCCCCTGCACCACACTCTGCCCTTGTACCACACTCTGCCCGTGTACCACACTCTGCCCTTGTACCACACACTATCCCTGTACCACACTCTGCCCCTGTTAAACACTCTGCTCCTTTACCACACTGTCCCTGTACCACACACTGCCCCTGCACCACACTCTGCCCTTGTACCACACTCTGCCCGTGTACCACACTCTGCCTGTGCCACACTCTACCCCTGTACCACATTGCACCTGTATCACACTCTGCCCCTGTGCCATACTCTACCCCTGTACCACACACTGCCCCTGTACTACACTCTGCTCCTTTACCACACTCTGTTCCTTTACCACACTCTACCCCTGTACCACACACTACCCCTGTACCACACAATACCCCTGTGCCACACTCTACCCCTGTGCCACACTCTACCCCTGTACCACACATTGCCCCTGTACCACACACTGCCCTTGTACCACACTCTGCCCCTGTGCCACACTCTACCTTTGTACCACACTCTGCTCCTGTACCACACTCTGCCCCTGTACCACACTGCCCATGTGCCACACTACACCTGTACCAGACTCTACCCCTGTACCACACTCTGCCCCTGTACCACACTGCCCATGTGCCACACTACACCTGTACCACACTCTGCCCCTGCACCACACTCTGCCCATGTGCCACACTCTATCCCTGTACCACACTCTATCCCTGTACCACACACTACCCCTATACCACACTACCCCTGTACCACACTGCCCCTGTACCACACTCTGCCCCTGCACCACACTCAGCCCATGTGCCACACTCTATCCCTGTACCACACTTTATTCCTGTAACACCACCACAAACGTCACTATTATCACCACCACTAAACATCACCAGTATCACCACCTCCACCACAAACATCACAAGCATCACTACCACCACAAACATTAACAGTATCACCATCACCACAAACCACTAGTATCACCACCACGACAAAAATCACCCGTATCACCATCACCACAAACATCACCAGTTACACCAACACTATAAACATCAGTATCACCCACCACAAACATCACCATTATCACCATCACAAACGTCAGTAACTTTACCACCATCAAAAACATCCATAGCATCACCACCACTACCATAAAACATCACCTGTATCACCACCGTCACGAACATCACTAGTATCATCATCAGTATCACCACCACAAACATCATAATACACATCACCAGAATCTCAATCATCAGTATCACAACCCCTAGAGATACAAGGAGGATCATCGCTATAAACATCACAACTGTCACACCACCATAAACATCACCCTTATCACCACCACGAACGTCGACACTATCACCATCAACACAAACGTCGCCAGTATCACCACCACCACAAACATAACCACTATCACCACCACCACAGACGTCGCAAGTATCACTACCACAAATGTCGCCAGTATCACCATCACCACAAACGTCGCAAGTATCATCACCACCAATAACATCACCAGTATCACCACCATTACAAACGTCGCCAGTAGCACCATCACGACAAGCGTCGCCAGTATCATCATCCCAACAACATCACCAGTATCACCATCACCACAAATGTCGCCAGTATCATCAGCACCAATAACATCACCAGTATCACCACTACAAACGTCGCTAGTATCACTACTATTAATAACATCATCAGTATCACCACCATCACAAAACGTCGCCAGTATCACCACCACCAAAAACATCACCAGTATCACCACCACCACAAACGTAGCCAGTATCACCACCACCACCACACACGTCGCCAGTATCATCATCATCAATAACATCACCAGTAGCACCATCACCACAAACGTCGCCAGTATCAACACCACCAATAACATCACCAGTATAACCACCACCACAAAAGTCGCCAGTATCATCACCAATAACATCACCAGTATCACCATCACCACATACGTCGCCAGTATCATCACCAATAACATCACCAGTATCACCACCACCACCACAAACATCGCCAGTATCACTGCCACTAATAACATCACCAGTATCACCACCACCACAATCGCTGCCAGTATCACTGCCACTAATAACAACAGTGTCACCACCACAAACGCCGCCAGTATCACCGCCACCAAAAACATAACCAGTATCAACACCACCACCACAAACGTCGCCAGTATCACCAGCATCAATAACATCACGAGAATCACCACCACCACCACAAACGTCACCAGTATCACTACCACCAATAACATCACCAGTATCACCACCACCACAAACGCCACCAAAAACATATCAAGTATCACCACCACCACCACAAACGTCGTCAGTATCACCACCACCACAAACGTCGCCAGTATCACTACCACCACAAACGTCGCCAGTATCATTTCCAATAAAATCACCAGTATCAACACCACAACAAACGCCACCAATATCACCACCAAAAACATATCGAGTCACCACTTCATATAACATCACCAGTATCACCACCACCACCAGAAACGTCGCCAGTATCACTACCACCAAAAACATCGCCGCGACAAATGTCGCCAGTATCACCACCACCAATAACATCACCAGTATCACCATCACCACCAACAGAAACGTCGCCAGTATAATCACCACTAATAATATCACCAGTATCATCATCGTAATACACATCACCAGAATCTTCATCAAAACCAACATCATCAATATCACCACCACAGATATCAGCAGGATCATCAACATCACAAACCATCAGTATTACTACTACCACAAACGTCACCAGTATCATCACTAAAAAGATCACCAGTATCACCTTCAAAAACATTACCAGTATCATCACCACATACATCACCTGTATCACCACCACCACCACAAACATCAACAGTTTCACCACTATCACAAACGTCATCAGTAACACCACCACCAATAACATCACCAGTATCATTATCACACATCAGTATCGCCACCACCACTACAAACATCAACAGTATCACCACTACCACAAACGTCATCGGTATCAAAACCACCACATACATCATCAGTATCACCATCTCCATAATCACAATCACCGCAGCCACAAACCATCAGTATCACCACCATAAACCAGTATCACCAACACCACAGCAAACCTCATTAACATCACCATAAACATCACCAGTATTTTCACCATCACAAACCTCACCAGCATCACCACCACCATGAACATCACAAGTATCACCTTCAACAAAAACACCACCAGTAACACTACTGCCACAAACCTCACCAGTATCATCACCACTAACATCACCACCAGAAACGTCACCAGTATCACCAGTCACAAACATCAGTATCACCACTACCACAAATCACCAGTATCAACACCGCAACAAACATCTTATCATCACCACTACCTACATCACCACCATCAGCACCACCAGAAACATAAGCAGTATCACCATCACCCAAACATTACCACTACTAACATTATCAGTATGAACATTACAAATTTCACCGTCATCATCGCCAAAACATCACCAATTCATCACTACCACAACAGTAACTCAAGTTTCACCACCGCCACAAATATCCCCATTATCACCACTTGTATCATACCACCACCACCACAAACACCATAATACAAACATGTAATCCCCACTGTACGAGCGATACTTGTTATAAAGACTGCCAGTATATCATCCCAATAAATGGCAGAGTCTCTCTCTCTTGGAATAATGGCCATTAAGAGGGAGGGCGAAGGGGCTGCACGCTGAACCTTACCTTAAATGTTGTATTTACTGCTCCCTCTCAACTTAATTTCGGGCTTCACACTTTCCTTCAGCACCCTCTCCGTGTCCTTACACTGCACTGACACACATACACAGGCTAAATGCACAATTTGACACAAGAATTTATATCTAGATAAAAGTAAATCAAGTTGATGACGCGAGATTATTCAAAAAATGTCGCAGGACTTCCCTCCCCTCCATCACCACTACACTGAATGGTTCACTTGCTGCAGGGTATCATATTGCCGCTTGGTAGGAGTTGTCGTACCACAAGTCTTCTATTTATCATATTCATTCACCTTCAACATATTCAGTATTACGTTTCCAAGTTGATGTTCAGTTCATTTTTTTTATATTCAAATTTTCTTTGTTTATTGCGTCTTTCTTGCATGTACTCATTGATTCATACGTCTGACACAAGGATGGTGCCTGTGGCACAATTTGACAACCTTAGAAAAACTTTCCCCCTCCAACATTTTGAAGAAAGACATTACCTGTTGGTGCACAGACCGACATTTAATGTGTCATCCTGCGCACTACTAAGACTGGTTCCAAGCACGTAAATCAAATACACATTACAGAAATGCAATATGTATAGGCAAGGGTCGAACCATGTGTGTTCTTCAACCCGTTTTTCTACTCCCCAACCTGCTACTTCCCCAACCCTTATCATCAGTTTCAGTTTTAATACTTATCATCATATATTTCATTCGTTCTCTCTTCCTCTGCAGGTCTTGTCTATCGTGGCGCTCTTCCCGGTTTCTTTCTTCAATCTCTTCTCTCTTCGTCCTCCGCTCTCTTCCTCCCATAATTTCTCACCACCTCTTTCTTTCTCTCCTGCTGCTCCTTGCTTACCATGGACCCTGCCTTTCATCTCAACTTTTTCTGATCAAGAAAGTTTCAGCGTTGTAAGTTACAAAGCTGAAATACAACCAGATATCTACCGAAGGCAATAATAATACAGATGAACCGAAAACCGGAACGTCCCAAATTATATCGAAAGAATAAGGAAAACTATAAACCAGCTGTCATATACTTGTACCTTCTGTATTACTGTTGTTGACAGTTACGACACACGTGCAGCGTGGCTATGTCTGGTGTTGGTAGCATTACCATATACTTGAAGTACAGCTCTATTCTTGGTAGTCTTGCAACACACCTGCAGTGTGGCTATGTCTGGTGTTGGTAGCATAACCATATACTTGAAGTGTAGCTCTATTCTTGGTAGTCTTGTAACACACCTGCAGTGTGGCTATGTCTGGTGTTGGTAGCATTACCATATACTTGAAGTATGGTTATGTCTGATGCTGGCAGTTTCATTACATATCTACAGTATGGCTATGTCTGACATTGGTAGGGTTAATAGATACATGCAGTACTGCTGTCTGTTATTGGCAGAGTTACTACATATCAGCTGTCTGAGTGTGTAAGGTTACTAAACACCTAAAGGATGGCTATGTCTGGTGTTATGAGTGTTATTCCAAACCTGAAGTATGGCTACGTCTGTTTGCTGGCAGTGTTACGCCATACTTGCAGTATGGCTGTCTGTTATTAGCAATGCTACTAAATACCTGCAGTACAGCTATATCTAGTGTTATCAATGTTACTAAATACCCGCAGTGCAGCTATGTCTGTTACTGTGTTACTAAATGCCTGAAGTGTGGCTATGTCTCTTGTTAGGCGTGTTATTACATACCAGCATTATAGCTGTGTGTGTTGCGGCAGTGTTACTACATACTTGCAGTACTGCTGTCTGTTTTTGGTAGTGTTATTATATACCTGCAGTACGGATGGCTGTTATTGGCAGTGTTACCACATACCTGCTGTATGGCTATGACTGGTGTTATCAGTGTTACTACATACGTGCAGTATAGCTTTGTTTGTTGCCAGAAGTGCTACTACATACCTACAGTACAGCTATGTCTGTTATTGTGAGTGTTACAACATACCTACAGTGCAGCTATATCTGTTGCTGGCAGCAGCACCACATACCTGTAGCATGGCTATGTCTTGTGTTGGCAATGTTGCTACATACCTGTAGTACATCTGTCCGTTACTGGCAGTGTTACTCCATTCCTGCATAAAATTTATGTCTGTTGTTGGCAGTGTTACTACATACCTAAGGTACAGGTATCTGTTATTAGGTGTTATTACAAACTTGCAGTCTGGTTTTGTCTGTTGCTGCTATGTCTGTTGTTGCAAGTTCCTACACACCTGCAGTATGGGTATGTTTGTTGTTGGCAATGTTACTACATACCTGCAGTACAGATAATCAAACAAGAGTATGATATGAAAGGATAAGTATGATAGTAAAGGATATCATTGGTGGATCTCACCTCTCAAAAAATGGTAATATTCAAGTGCTCAAGGATATGGGAGTTGAAAAGAAATAAAAAACTGAAAATACCATAAATCAGAACAGGATGATATTGAAAATGGAAGAGTTAGAACAATCACTCTTCTCTGGGTAAGCTACCAATGCTCATTCCTAAGAAGAAAGAAAAGTTTTGGTTTCCCTACATGTGAAGGAAAAGAAAACTTAACACAAGTGTAAGGTCAGAAATATATTCCTTCAAAACATGGTCCTCAAGCCTTGCCTGTGTTTAGAGAAATATGTGCTCTATGAACTGTACATAATAAGACTAAAGGAAAGATCACAAAATTAACAAAAGGTGCATTCTAAGTGTGGGAATGTTAGTCATCTATGGCAGTGTTACAAGAGAAAAAGACCCAAAATGAGCTGCTTTGTCATTAAGAGGGACAGCTAAATTATAATGAAAAGTAAAGTGGACAATCATGATAAAAACACAAAAAGGACTGCAAAATCTTAGGAGACTTCAGAAACACTTCAAGGTTCTGCACAAGGCACATAGTAAAAAGCTTACAATAAAAACTCTGGAAACTAAATGGACCACTTTCTAATTTCTATTGCTGCATTAAAAGTTGTATACAAAATGCCATTAATGTTTTCAAGATATTTCACAATAGAATTTAGGCTTATCTGAAAAGGCTTGTTACAGATATACAAAACTAAAGTCAACTATTTATTTATAAGATATATAAGATGGAGACAGATATTCAGAATATGTAAATAATTAAGATGTGATAAAATACTGAGGGGGCACAACTGATCTGCTTGCTGGTACTGCAAACACTGATAACATGACATTCACACATAAACTAAGAAAACAATCTTCTGATAAACACAACAGAAGTACATTTGCATAATGTAATGAGAAGTCCTGAATCTATAACTTAAAAGTCAAAATTCTTTGGAAGTTTTTCTCCCATACAAATGGAGCCACTATGTTTCACAATGGGGTCTTCTTGGCTTCTGCTAACTGTCTCTGATAACTCTGGTGGCAAGTGAAGCCGCTCAATCGTTAACTTCCGTCTTTTAAGTTTGAAAACCCAGTCTGTAGAGTCTAGCATTGGTGGAACCAAGCTGTTAATGGCAGCTAATTTAACTATATGAAAAAGTCCATGATAATCTTTGAAAACTGGATTGGTTTCTTTGTCTGAGCCTTGAAATGATTCCAACCTCACCACAAAGTCAGATAATGTTTGCAAACGGAGTATCAGAGCTGGATCAGTGAAAAGGTGAGATGGGACAGTTACCATACATACTGAGAATGATGTACGAACCAGTGCCCTCAGCAAGTGCATGAAGGTGGTTAAATCATGCCACTGATGATCTCTTTCCTGGTGACCAAACTCCCAACCCCAGAGTGGGGATCCCATTGAGTGTAAGGCCAAACGCATCACATTGGTTTTAGCTTTCTTGCTTGCAGTTGACAGGTTTCCTGCCTCTATTCTCTTCCTGATATATTGTAAAAGTGACCAGTAGTTTTCATTCTTTAAAATTCCCTTCTCATCCTCTCTCTCTCTTCCATTCCAGAGTGTCAGATCAATACAAGAAATAAGTCCTGCATCCATTGATTTTGTCAGGTCATAATTATGGCCAAATCTGTTATTGTGAAAAGTTGTAGGCTGGGATACTTGATTCTGATATCTCCAGGCAATTGTCATTTGCTTGTCTGCAGCAGATTTGGAAGATTCATCAGGTTCTGTGTCTGTTGAAGCTGGTAAGTCTTCCATGATCACCTTTGGGGGTAAATCTAGACTGGCTAACATTAGCATGTGATCATTCATCACACCTTCAGCAAGAAAATACTTTAAAAACAGTTTGCTGTAAACATCATACTTGTCTTGTTCTATAAGAATGATTGTACCAACAGGAAGGCCACCTCCAATGAGGTAATCCAGTGAAGGTATTCCAGATGACAGCAGTAGCTGAGAGTTGCGGATGGATGGGCGAGATCCCGGAATGGAAACTATTTTGGCCTTCCCTCTCTTCTGGAAGCTGCTCGTACCACCAGTTCCCGACATCTGGAAATGAAGGATATTTTAACAAGATAGTAACAGCATTTGATCTTATACATATATCTGTGATATAATGTAACATTCTTTTCATTCTTTCATCCTTCTCCACTGTTTCCTGCATTAGCGAAGTAGCACCAGGAACATACAAATATACGGCAAAGAATTTCAAAGTCTGTAACAAAATAATGAGGAATGAAGTAAATAATCTAATAGTAAATGAAAGGAAATTCTGATTAGCAATAATGCAAACAAACAAGCATGGTAGTCTTATTCCAGTACCTGAATAACACAAATGAAAAATTATTTCACATAAAACATGATACACCATAAAGAGAGAGATACCATGGTTTAGAAAACAATGTTTGAATACTAAAAGAGAAAGGATGACAACAGTAAAATTTGCAACAAACAGATGAAAGAATAAGATATGTAGACTACAAAGTAATGGAGCCACATAAAAGAGAACAGAGACTGAGGAAAGAAAAATTCATTTAAAGCATGGATCAAAACACAAAAGTCCTGTTTGCTTACATGAACTAAGAAAGGAACAAGAAGAAGTCAGAGAATGGCCCATTTGAGAAAGATGCAAAACTGGGAGTTTACAAGGAGAGTGTATGATAGTACAATTAAAGAGGTTGTTAGGAGTGGAAGACTGCCTGTGATATGGTCAAATAGGGTGGTGGAATACTGGAGGGAGAGAAACAGAAGAATGCATGGAATGCTGTATGCAAGGGAGGCATGTGAGCACAGTGATAAGTGTAGACTCTTTTGTGGTGGCCACCTTTTCATGGGAGTTCCTGAAAGGAATGAGCATCAGAGATGAAGATAGATCGATAGATAGATAGATTGATAGTTACGTAAATAACCCCAAAAGAACACATCAAATGTTAATTTTCCTGCATTAACTACAAAAGAAGTGATGAAATTGATGAAATATTCAACGATTATGATGATCATGCACTTAACGATGTAAATCTACCAGAGAGAGACATCAATGAAGCAACTGATCAGTTTAAAAAACTCAGTACCAGGGCCAGATAGAATTCCAGCAATTTTTCTAATAAAAGGATGAAAGAAACTCTAATAAAAATTCTTACAATGTTCGTCAGACAAAACACAGACTAATCAATTATAGCGGATATACACAAAATGGCACACACAACACCAATAACAAAAAGGAAAAAAGCTGTTGCCAAAACAATACAGCCCAGTCAGCCTATCACACACAATTAAAGTAATCAACAGAGTGACAAACATACAACTGAGCAGCTTAATTCAAATGAATTGAAAAGGGAAGAACAGCACAGATTTGTTCCTGGTAAAAGAATGCAACCACAACCATTAGGTCAATATAAAGACACATGTAATACTGATAGATAGGTGAAGAAGAGACACTGCTTTTCTTGGTCTGTAAAGGCATTTGATAATGTAAACTATTAAGTGCTGCTAAAGAAAATGGAGAGGTAAATCAAGGATTAAGGTACAGCATTGTGCTCCCTACCCTGACCTATGCAGCCAAAACATGGACATTGAATGAGTCACAAAGGTCAAGAATCAAGGCTATGGAAATTAGTTATTTGAGAGGAGCATGTGGTATGACTATATGGAATGAAGAAAGAAATAAGGGGGTTTATTAAAGATGTGGTATGATAGGTAAAGCAATCAGAATGAATTATGGAGTGGTAGGGTGGGTGAATGTAATACTTCCACAAACAAATTAAGCAACCATGAAAGATCACACATTCTTGCCACAGACTGACCCTCACTGGGTACCTATCACTCTCCTCTCTTCCTACTCATACAAACACCTTACACCTCTGTAAAAACGTCCCACTGCTTCTAGGAGCTTACCTGCCACACCATACATTCTTAAGACCTTCTACAAAGCATCTCTATCAGCTTTATCATATACCTTTTCCAGATTCATAAATGCTGTGATTGGAGCCTTCAACATAAAAGAAGATCCATCTGTTTTTCTAGGTATTTCTCACAGACATTCTTGAAAGCAAACACCTGATCTAAACATCCTCTACCACTTCTGAAACCACACTGCTCCTCCCTAGTCTGATGCTCTGTACATGCCATCACCCTCTCAACCAATACCATCCCATATAATTTTCCAAGTATACTCAACAAACTTATGCCTCTGTAGTTTGAACACTCATCTTTATCTCCTTTGCCTTTATACCATGGCACTATACATGCATTCCTCCACTCCTCAGGCACTTCACCATGATCCATACATACATTGAAACACATTACCAACCAATCAACAACACAGTCACCCTGTTTCTTAATGAAATCAACTACAGTACCATCCAATCCTGCTGCCATGCATTTCATCTTCAATGCTTTCATCACTTCTTCTCTCTCCAACAGAGCACTCTCCATAATATCTCACTTCGCATTCCACCCTGACCTAAACGCCCTACATCTGCTATTCTATCATCAAACACATTTAACAATCCTTCAAAATACTTACTCCATTAATAACTGTTATCACTTCCCCTGATGCTCCCTTCACAGATGTCCCCACCTGTTCTCTTGGCTTTACCACATTATTTACCTCCTTCCTAAAACATCTTTTCATTCTCCCTAAATTTTAATGATACTCTCTAACCCCAACCCTCATCTGCCCTCTTTTTCAACCCTGCACCTTCCTCTTGACCTCCTGCCACTTTCTCTTACACATCTCCCAATCATTTGCACTCCTTCCTTGTAAGAACTGCCCAAATGCCTCTCTTTTCTCTTTCACCGGCAACTTTACTTCTTCATTCCACCACTCACAACCTTTTCTAATCCGCCCATCTCCCACCTTTCGCATGCCACATGCATCTCTTGCACATGCCATTACTGTTTCCTCAAATACCTCCCATTCCTTACACACTCCCCTCACTTCATTTGCTCTTACCTTCTACCATTCTACACTCAATCTCTCCTGGTATTTCTTCATATAAGTCTCCTTTTGAAGCTCACTTACTCTCACCACTCTCTTCTCCCTGACAATGTCTCCTCCTCTTTCAAAAACTTCTACCAATCTTCACCCTTGCATTCACAAGAAAGTGATCAGACATCACACCTGCTGCCCCTCTCAGCACATTTACATCCAAAGATCTCTTTTTTCCAAGCCTGTCAATTAATATGTAGTCTAATAATGCCTGTTGATCATCTGTCCTACTCACATTTGTATACTTGTATATATCTCTCTTTTTAAACCTGTTATTCCCAATCACCATTTTTCTTTCAGCAAACAACTCCACAAGCTCTTTACCATTTCCATTCTTAGCAGTGAATACCCCCACGTACACCAATTATATCCTCAACTGTCACATTACTTATCTTCGTATCTAAATCACCCATCACTAATACCTGGTCTCGTGCACCAAAACTACCGACATACTCACTCAAATGCTCCCAAAGTACTTGGCTCTCATGTTGTTTCTTCTCATGGCCAGGTCAAATTTTTTAAAATAGCTATCCACTTCTAGCAGTGTGCCATGCATCTTTCATACTCTATAAAGCTGCATGTAGCTAAATGAAAGATCTTTAAGCCCCCTAGAGTTGGGGTTTATTATATTTTTGGCAAAACATCTGTAAGTCCTTTAGGAGTGAAGGATTATTATATTTTTGAAGTCATGGAACCCTCTCAGTCTCACACAAAATACACCATGGATCCCCATCAAGCTTTCATGGAACCATACAGTTCCATGAAAGTCAATTTCAAAACCCCTGCTCTGAACACATTCACAGTTGGGATCTATATCTTGTGGTCTAACACTTCTTCTAACCCCTTGACTGTAAAATGTCGTTGTAAGAGATGTTTCTCCCCTTCCTCTTAGAATTTTTCTTCACCAACTGCATCTTTTTAAAATTTGTAACTACCCTCACGAGTTACAAGCCATTACATGAATTTGTGTCCAAACTCTCAGTTTTGGTAAATGAATATCACTCTATGAAGTGTTATTATAATTTGCAAGGCTGTATTCCAAATGCAGTTTATCTCACTTGGACCAATTCAACTTTACAAGCACCAAAGAAATAACTTACATATTTGGAAGAAATGCATATTTTTGGACTCAAACTTATTAGAAATAAATCAAACTAGTTCTACAAGATTTAGGTTATTATGTTTTTCCAAGGATAATAAGCAAGAGATAAAGGGGAAGATCCAGGAAAGTTTGGAGTATCAAATCAAATGAAACTGATTGTTTACACTTCTATCCATAAGTTTACAAAATGTTTTCTTCATTACTTATAGCACACACAGAAAATTATCAGTACGTGCCTTAGTTGAAAAAAAATTTCATGTAATACTTGACTGCATACATGCTTGTCATTGTACTAGTTGCAGATATATTACCTGGTGTATGTGTTCAATGTGGATTCTCATACATTATCATGCTTCATATTGTCATTTAACTACCCAGTTTTCCTCTCCCTTATAACCCTACCACTAATGAGTTTTCTAATACTAAAAGATCAGTTTCAAGAGTAAGAAAGGAAAATCCCACTTTCTTAAATCACTTTTCACGGTTGCAACAATGATTTCAAAAGAAGAGAAAACAGGTGGTAATCCCAAAATACAAGTGTCAACCAATGGATAAATTACCCAAAAATGTTCTAGACATATCTAGGGATGTATCCAAGGGGGGTGGGCACAGTATACAATAAACTTAACAATTTTGATGGTTTATATATTCTTATAATCATCCTAACCTTCATCGTCACTTAAAAGGAAAAACGTGTGTGTATGAATGTATATCTAATTGTTTCAGTTATGATGCCAGTGACCAATTATGAAATGATGTATGTTTCACTAGCTTCCTAAAACAATGACATATGTTTAGAAAAGAATATCTTTCTTCATTTTCAAAATAATACCAAACTGTTTGATTGTTTCATCATAAAAGTCTCCTTCTGATGATTGTCACCAGCATTCCTATTATTTTTCCTGAATTCATTTTCATTAAAAAATTAAGAGCACTCATGAATATCTTTCTTCTATAAAGGAGGAATATTCATGTCTATATGAATCTCAGTACATTTAGTATCTAATATACAATCCAAATAACTTAAAAGGTATCAAGTTCTCTAAGGAAGAGTCCTTATGTGTTAAGGCTTATATGTTGGCGAGTTCACGATTGGCTTCCCTGACCAAATCCCCTCAAACTGTGATGTATATATAGCATATTCTTCAAGTTTCCTTGATCTTCATACCCCTCCCCAATACCACTTCCACCCCACATTCTCCTTTATCTTCATACCCCTCCCCAATACCACTTCTACCCCACATTTTCCCTCATCTTCATACCCCTCCCCATTACCACTTCCACCCCACATTTTATTTAGTCTTTATAAACCTCCCTATTACCACCTTAAGCACATATTTTCCTTGATCTTCATACCCCTCCCCAATACCACTTCCACCCCACATTTTCCTTGATCTTTATACCCCTCCCCAATACCACTTCCACCCCACATTTTCCTTGATCTTCATACCCCTCTCCAATACCACTTCCACCCCAAATTTTCCCTGATCTTCATACCCCTCCCTAATACCACTTCCACCCCACATTTTCCTTGATCTTCATACCCCTCCCCAATACCACTTCCACCCCACATTTTCCCTGATCTTCATACCCCTCCCCATTACCACTTCCACCCCACATTTTCCTTGGTCTTCATAAACCTCCCTATTACCACCTTAAGCACACATTTTCCTTGATCTTTATAACCCACCTCATTATCACTTTACACTTTTCTTGATCTTCACACCCCTCGCCATTACCACTTTAGCCTCATTCATGTTTCTCTTCATGGCCCTCCCCATTATGCTTTCCTTTCCTCACTACCAACAAAAAGATAAAGAATAGTTCAGTTTTGGGTTGGTAATATATATATATATATATATATATATATATATATATATATATATATATATATATATATATATAGTTAGTAGCGTTAGAAGACATGGAAATTGTTGCTTCCAGTAAATGGCAGAGAGACATTGGCGGAATGTCGGTGCTCTAAGTGATGGATTCCTTATTAAGGTTGGCCCACCTTCTATATTGGTCATAACTTTGCACTAAAATCATTCCAGTGTAATGTGGTCCTCGACCTGTCTCTTCTTTACGTCAATGTAATAAGAAAACTTGCCTTTAGTGGTGATGTATTTCAGTGAAAGGCGCCATGCGGGGAAGGAGTTTTGGGCGAGTTCAGACGACAATGGCCCCAGAACGCATCGGGTTTCTTTTTACCGTTTATCTTCAGAAAGAAATTATTCTTATAATGGCTTAGTAATATTTCATCAATAATGGAATGCACTTGACATCTATAACATCATAATAGGCATTTGTCTTTATTATTTGAAAGCTATTGATATCTTCGAGCAGTTGTTTAATCCTACATCTTCCGTCTCCTTCTCAGCCCGAATTTCAGATCAAGAAATATCGTCAAAGTCAGAAAAGAACGATTTCACTCAGCGCCAACCTCAACACTTCTGACCCACTTCAAAAAAGGCGCAAAAAATCCAAGATTAAACGACATAGAGAAAATCAGTTCCAAATAATCCTTGTTCAGCACGGTTGCGTGGACGTGGAGGACGACGGCGTGGAGGAGGGCGCGGACGTGGAGGACGAAGTCGTGGAGGAGGGCGCGGACGTGGAGGACGACGGCGTGGAGGAGGGAGTGGACGTTGAGGATGACGTCGTGGAGGAGGGCGTGGACGTGGAGGACGACGGCGTGGAGGAGGGCGTGGACGTGGAGGACGACGGCGTGGAGGAGG
>JAYMFT010060723.1:0-14921 GCA_038088735.1 Panulirus argus | reverse complement strand
TATATATATATATATATACATATATATATATATATATATATAGGATCAGCATGGTCACCAAAACCGATCAGCCGCTGTCATTAGGAAAAAATCAGCAACAGACCATCAACCATTACTCTCCCAATACAAGGGCACGGGGATCAGACAAACTTCAGTGTACCTCAAGTCTACATTACACATGACACCAAATGCAATAGATTTACGGATAGGTGATGGTAACTTCATGAGAGCATAGACAGAGAGAGAGAGAGGCAGGCATATCATGTTACCTTTATGTGAGGGTAAGGAAAATACACTCTATGTGAAGACAGGGAAGAGCCATTCGTGGAAGGCACAGGCATGTGATGCCATGTTAATGTGAGGATCACACTATGTGAGAAATAAAATAAAGTTATCTTTAAATTTATGTTAATGTGAGAGACATGGAATAGAAGTATCTTTAAATGGTGATTTGAATTTTTTTTTCCATCACTCGCTACTGAGTAGGGAGTACCACTGGGGGGGTACTCGCTACTGACGAAGTGCCGGGACTCACCAGTTGCCGTTGAGGTAGTAGCGGCCGGTGTTGTTGTCCCTGACGGCGAGGTAGTTGGCGGCGTCGTGCACCTCCTGCACCTTGACGTTCCTGGCGTCGCTGGGGAAGGTGATGGCGGGGATGTAGCCGGAGCCGCGGGTCAGGTTGAAGAAGCCGCGGGTGGTGACGCACTGGGTGCCGTCCCCGTGGCACAGGCCGCACCTGTCCTCCTGCGCCGACCCCTCGATCGTCCAGTCGCACGCTACCCTCTGTGGATCCACGTGTGAACACATCGCTTTATATATATATATATATATATAGATATATATATATATATATATATATATATATATATATATATATACTCGTATATCCCCTGGACTGAGCCAGGTACCCATTTTATCGACCATCCCCTAGGGGTGGATGAACAGCTGGGTTGACCGTGGACCGACGCCGCAATCAGGATTCGAACCTATGCGCTCGACCCTGGGCGGCCCGTGAATGCGCCACAGTCAGGAACGCTAACCGTGACAATAATATTAACAAGAGTAATATATAGTTCAGTGAGCTGACTGCAGCCACAGGCTAGAATATGCGGAGAAAAATATAGACACTACAGAGAGTAGTGCCATAACACAGACAGTCTTTACACGAAGAGAACGTGCGTCAAACAGTAGAAGGAGGGTGTGTGAGGCAGTAAGCGTGTGGGAGAGGGGTGGTATGTGGGAGAGGGAGGGTGTGTGGGACAGTAGGCGTGAGGCAGGGAGGTGGGTGTGTGGGACAGGCAGTAAGCGTGGGGTGGTGGGTAAGGCACCACCCCTGGACACAGGTGTGAGTCACTCCTCCCCTGAACCCTCCCGCCTTTCCTTTTCTTTCCCACTAGAATTCCATCTCCAACTTCTGATGCCCATCATTCCCTAATCGTGTTGTGTCTCATCCTTATTTTCCGCATGTGTAATCCCTTTATGCTGTTCTAAACCTTTTAATCAATGCTACTTTGCTTTTACATACTTCTTCTCTCCAACACTTAAAGATGGTCGGATGGTCCATCTCCTACAATGTTTCGAAGCAAATTATTTCCCTAATCAATTCTCTATGCGCTTCACACATGCTCTCTCTCTCTCTTTCTTTCTATCTCTCTCCCTCTCTCTCCCTCCCACAACGTATACTTGTCATTTCCCATAGCGTGGCTGCATCAGGCCGTCCAGCGAACGCAGGATGTCACACGCTTGAAGGATTCCTGAAACTTAACGTAGAACGTAATGATGCCCTCAAAACTATACTGCGAGTCCTCCGTGAAGACCAGGGCCGAGATGTGGCTTGTTACTTGCCTCTAACTCGGGTGACGGGAGGCGCTGCCCTGCCTGCACTGAATCAAACCAAGTTCCCCCACACCTCACCTTGTGTGCCCTGATGACAAAGCCTCCTGCCCTGCAAGGTATCAAGGGGTCACGCTGCGTGTCAGGGATACGTCTGGGCTCTCGGCTCCTAAACCTAATAAGGACGAGGACGGGCAGGAAGGAGAACCTGTAACTAAGGAGAAGGACGGGAGGTTGTTCGTGGCGGCGGCGGAGGAGGAGGAGGAAGGAACATGGGGAGGTGAGATAAGTCTCGTGAGGAGGTGATGGAAGACTTGTGAGAAGTTAGAGCCACTATGATTAGGAGAGGATTTTTTGAGTAACTGAGAATGGGACGAGAACCTGTGAGGAGGAGAGGAAGGCGGAGAAGTGCTGTGGTGGAAGGGTAGGTACTCTTGGTGTGTGAGATGGTTGGGGTGTGGAGGGAAGGTCTTGCTAGTATGAGAGGGGGCTGGGGTGTGGAGGGTAGGTCCTGCTGGTGTGGGAGATGGATGGATTGTGGAGGGAAGGTCCTCCTGGTGTGGGAAAGGGATAGGGGGGGTGAAGGAAAGGTCCTGCTGATGTGGGAGATGGTTGGGGTGTGAAGGTGGGGCAAGGGACGCCCCCATACCGCGCCTGCAGTCAACTTTAGCAGCGGTCACCCGGGTGGCCACGCCATGCCGGACGGCCAGCCCTACCCACAGTGGCCGCCAGTAAAAGGTCAGAGACACGGGCCGCACCCCACCACTCCCAACCTTCCCTGTTGAAATTCAAGTCAAAGGCTCTGTTTGTTTAGAGTATACGAGCAGGCCAAGCATTCCTGCGGTACTGTGGACGGGAGGGCACGTAGCAGGAGATAGCCGAGACAACCGTAGACCACATGCAACCCACAACATCTTATTCTGTTTGCTAGGGAGTAGAGGCCGAGGAGGCGCACACAACAAAGCGCCCCTTTCATGTCTGGTGGTGAAGACGTATATGATACCAATTGGTCATTACGCCGAAGCCCTAATTCACGGGCCTTCACAATGTATTATATATATATATATATATATATATATATATATATATATACATAATATACCTTCATGACAATCACCACCGCAACGCCACAAGCACAATGTACATCTACGCGTGACCTTTGCTTCCACGCATTTTGTAACGGATAGACAAACGTGCAAGGACACGTGGTACATGTTAAGGACTCCTCCTGCAGGACATGTAGTGCAACAGACAGGGACGAGAGGGGGGGGGGGAAACGCACCTTACACACGCCGTGGATACACATATTCCTGGTGCCCGGCTTGCACGGCGTCCCGTCCGTGACCGTCTCCCGCAGCTTCACGCTGTAGAACTCGTTGTCCGGCTTGCAGTCCAGCTGACACGGCGAGTCTGTTCACCGACACCCGAGAGTCTCGCGTTAGATATTCAATTACATAAGAAAAATCCATAAAACATGATATAAACAGATATTTATATACATATATACAATAAAAAAGAACTTTCGAGGTATGGTGAAAGAACGGTCGCGGACTCGAGTCCTGCGGCACGCACGCTCGAAGCTGTAAGCCGAGTTCCTCTTGTCTTCAATATGAGCGACGCAAGTCTCGGTACAGCTTCGAAGCAGTATGCGTAACGAGACTTCGAGACTCCAGGCGTGTCCCAGGACTTTTAAGTCCGCCACCGTAAATGATCGTAAATGCAAATAAATCTAACTCATCAACAGTGATTTACGAAACATGTTGTTGTATTATGTATGTTGTCCTTTAACCTCTTGAGGATAACGGTACGGCCCTTAATCACAACAGCACGACCCTTGAGCACGATGGTACGTCGACCCTTGGGTATGATGGCCTGGCCTTTGATTTGGTAAAAAGGGCGGGCCAGCATACCCAAGCGTCGTACCGTCTTGCTTAAGGTTCGTAGTATTGTGACGCGAAAGGTTACTGGTCCTGTGAGATTAACTATTCTCTGTATGCAGTTCCAAAGGACAGAAAAAGACACCAACAAACTCACACACCCTCGCCAAGACAGACCGAGCGCTGCAATACTTACGGTCGAACATGACGGGCAGCCAAGTGTGGTTCTCGCCCTTGTAAGGCTGCTGGTTGTACTGAGAGCACTGTACTGCCCGGAAGCTGACGCCGTTCTCGGGACATTCCTGTTGACAACAGAGGAGAGAGAGAGTTACTGTTAGAGTGAATAAGGTTATTACTGTTGTATACATTTCTCAGTATCGCTTTTCACAAAATACTTTTATAATTACCATCGTTGCTCGTTATCTTTGTCCATACATCTGTTTTCAACGTACACTGTCCTCAGTTGCATTGTTATTTCATCACTACACATCTGCCCACCAGCACTCTTGTCCTCCTCCCCACCAACACGTCTATCCATGAGCACAACTTATCACCAGACCACTTGCTGCCCACCCACACACCTGCCCACCAGTACAACTGCCCACCAACAGCATACGTAACCCACCTGAGTGTTGCAGATGCGATATCTCTTCCTGTCGCCGGTGCAGTATCGGCCGCCGTTGGCAGGGGCCGGATTATCGCAGTGTCGCTGGGCCACGGAGACGCCGGCACCGCAGCTCCTGCTGCAGGAGGACCACGTCGACCACGCGCCCCAGTTGCCGTGGATGGCCGCAGGGCGCTCGCCCATCGTCACGCACTCCCCCGCCGAGCACCACTGCCAGGGCACAACAGGACACCGTCAGGAGTTGCCTGGGACCTATAACTACTCCCGGCGGCGCCAACAGTTAAGAACCTTCTTTAAAAATATCGCCAAAGGCGTCGATAGTTAAGGGGCCTGCACTCCACGTATCCCCAGTGGCGTTCAACGCGAGCTGAACGTGGATGAAGGAGCAGGAGGGAATGGGAGAGTGAGTCATGAACAGGTGAGGAAAGGAGAGGTGTCTGGGAGACGCACAGACTGTGGTGGTCATACTGCGCGAGCTGCTGCTACAGCAACGGCTCACCACCACCAGCCGCACTCTCTTTGGCCCAGCCGGGTGTTGGGTACATACATAAGGTCAACGCCACCTAGTGTCAAAATCATGAGTGATCTGGTCAAGCCCTTCGCTAAATACGGTAGGTCCTGTCATCTAAGCCTGGGGGTACTCCCTGTACTGCTGCTTCACGCATAGACAGAGTTTTACACACCAAATCAGATACAATTTCTCATGGGAAAAAGCTACGTTGTTAACAAAGTAACCACTCGCAATAAATATATGGTCATTAAAAAAGTGTTTGTTAGAAATGATAAGTAGTTGGACAGAGGAAATGTGAAGCTAGGATGATAAATGATATGATAATCTAACCAGGGACCAGCGAGTTATCGTGTAGCTGGAGTGAGTATCAACAGAATGAGTGAGAGACTGACTAGGTACATTTGCAGACATGGCTTGATGTAGGGAGAGGCATGAAGCTAACTGACGGCTTTAGTGATTCACACCCCACCTTGGGGCTGCAACTGGAGGGAAGACATGGAGGATAAGGTGCAAGTATAACCATAAGAGATACACTGCAATACCTCGAGGTGTCCTTGTACTCACTCTTCCGCCTCACCTTCAACTGGACAGTCATTCAAATTATACTGTGGCACGATCAGCTTAACCTTATACGTAATGCAGTTATGAACACACGATCCAAAGGTCGTGTAAATGACACTTTTAGCGGTACCAGCAGGTACGGGGGGGAGGCCTCTGACCTTGTGCTTGCCACACTGGGTGCCCTCGGCGGCTGGCTCCATTCTGGTGATGCAGCGGTTGTCCAGGTGGCACCACAGCGTCTGGCACACGCGTTCCATGCCCTCGATGCCCAGGCAGTGCGTGGCATCGGCGCCGAAGCTCAGGCGGCACTGGTGGTCCGCGTCGTACATGGCACCCGGGGGCAGCTCCGGGAAGGTGTACTCGATCTCCGGCGGCTCGTCCTCCAGGCACGCTCCCCAGTCACGGCTGCCCAGGTCAAAAAAGGTCAAGGAGAGATTGGAGTTAATGTAATGTCACCAGCAGAGCTAAAACAGACGACAATGAAAGGGCTGATTCAGGACCTACCCTTTGCCCCCGTGTGCCGGAGGCTGGGTAAGTGTGGGCGCGTATATGCTGTACCGTTAATGCTTTAGAAAGTCATACAACACAAAATCCAGTACTGCACTGAACAGCTATTCCGTTAGAGTTCGTTATACACACACACACAGACAAACAAAACACACACACACAGACAAACAAACAACCATTAATAAGAGGTAATTACACAAACATATTCACTGTCTGCTGGCAAATATTAGAACAGCATTCATGTAGTATAAGGATAAGTGGGTCAACTTCGTATATCGGCTGGACACATAATACATACAAGGAACACAGAAACACAAGTCTAATATCATTACACAAACAACATCAATCAGCACAAAGTCAAACGCACCAGCCATTAACATCATCTTTAACATAAAAAATAAAAAAAGGTAAAATAAAATCTTTCTTGACACTCAATCCAGCCACAAGATAATTTTCTCGTCCCTCGTTGGGTTATCATATCACTTGCTCTCCTAACACTGCCACGCTACCTCCGCGCTCGCTCTTGCCCTTACAAAATAGCCACCTCTACTTGGCTGCAATTCTCTCAAATCTCAACCCTACGTCCGAGCAATCGTCTCCCTCCACAACCAACTTGCACTAACTGTCTCAGTATGTGCCAGCCACAGAGTTCTAAGGTTTACAGACACTCGGAAACCCTCATGGCAACATATCTCTTTTGGCCTGAAGAACTTTAAAGTCCTTTGGGGATTAACGTCCCTCAGAAAGGTCTTAGTTCTTTAAAAAATCTCTTAAAACTTTCGCTGGAGTACAGCACGATGTGGGAGATCTCTATCTGTCTCAAGAGTTCCCCTAAGAAATGCAATACATCAAAACGCCCGTCTTAGGCGAAGCGTTAAAAATAATCCTGACTGGCATCGCCAGGAATAGCAAAAGGCTCGGGCCACGACTGACCCACCACCGCCTTGCGGAACGCCCAGACAGTTCCCACGGGCTGATAAGAGACGCCATTAACTCGATCTGCTTTGGTATAAAAACACGTTGGGAAATCTAATACAGTACCGCACTCATACTTGATTTGGCTGTGATTAAGAAAGAGCGTGTGACCCACATGGCTTGCGACATGTGACCAATCATGAAATTAAACGCAACGCGTCCTTCTTGCTCTTATTTCCCTACGTAGGAACGTTACACCCGGGTTCGCACTGTCCATAACAGGTCATACTGGGTCACACAGCAGGGTGCACAGAGAGTCACAGGAGTCATACTGGGTTACAATACCAAGTCACGGAGAGTCATAAGTCAAACTGAGTAACACATCAAATCAGAGTGAGTCAGGAGTCATTTTGGGTCGCATGTCACGACACACTAAGTCGCATGAGTCATTCTGCGTCACATACCATGTCACAGAGAGTCATGTGAGTAATACTCCGTTACATACGAAGTCACAGAGTCACAATGGATCACACACCAGGCCACAGTGAGTCATAAGATTCACAGCGGATCACATACAAGGTCACAATGAGTCACAAGATATTCACAGCAGGTGTATACCAGATCACAATGAATCATAGGAGTCACACTGCATCATATACCAGGTCGCAGTGAGTCGCAGTGGGATGTATACAACACAAAAGCACATAAAAAAATTAATAAAAGAATGTAATTAGCTATCGTGCGATAAACCAAAACGTAAATAATCCGGCTTTAAAATCAGTTTCCTTAAGGGGAATTATTTCTAAGGCATTCTCTGGGTTTTCGAAATCTTCCGTGGTCTCTTCTGTTAATTACAGTAAAGTAATTGATATGTACGGTAATCTATGAAACAGTCAAGGAGTTAATCAGTGAGTGATCAAACCGTGATTGGGGAGGAGAAAGACTGAGAAGAAGATGGAATGCAGGACTCCGACTCAGCCAAGATAAACCTCTGGCTCTGTGTTAGGAAAACATAAAGTAACCCGGCCAGCGAAGCATTACACAACCCAGCGAAAGACACTGAAGAAGCCGTTTACGAAATGAGCGCTGAGCTCTCTCAATGTGCCAAAGCTGGCGTTTCTAGGTAGGGGATAGGGATGGTGTGTGGGTGTGCCCAATTAGAGGAGACAGAAATAAGATTGCGGTTGGGAGACCCTAAGGAGAAGGAAATGGTGTAATTAGAGTGAGAGGGTTCAAAAGTAACAGAAAATTAAGGAGACTGAGTGTATTGTAAGAGTGATCTTGTCAGGAATTCATGTTGAGTGTTTATATTTATTCCAGATCGTTGAGGGAAGAAAAAGGAGGGGGGGCCCTCGGCTCCAACAGGATCATCCCTGGCAGAGCATAACCTAACCTTGGAACGTACATTGAAATCCCGTGCCTGGAGGATCACTGTACTTGAATCTGAAGAAAGCAAATACTGCAAATACTGCAGAGATGGTCAGAGAAAGAGTAAGGTCTGGAAGGATGGAGCACCCTCCCAGTCGCTTGATATCAGTCAAAGGGGCCCCTGGGAACCATCCATCCCTCCTAGACCTATTCGGCACCGGAGATTCTACGAGAAGAGTTGTACTGTCGTGATAGTTTTGATAAAAAAAGAAAAAGAAAGGGAAGAAATGGAGTACAGAGTGAAGGGTTGCGTGTTCTTCAATGCTGTGGCAGAGCTAGCAAGGGTGTAAGTTTGCGGACTGGGTTTCCAACAACCCACGTGTAGACGGTAGCTGCACGTACATGTATATAAAATATTCAGTGCAAAAAAAAAATAATTACAGCTGATGTCGAAGTGTTAAACATACATCGCGAAAAAAAAATTTCCATGTGTGGGAACTGTTCCGAGATGGAACTCCTGATACGGTCTCTTATCATTATCGTTAGCAGAAACTGGTTCGTCATCATCGGTAAAATAATCTTCCTGGAGGTGCTGGAAAGAGAGGCAGCTGCCTCTCACAAAGGAACTGGCAGCGTGGACGGTCACATGCCCGTGTGTGTGCGTGTGTGTGTGTGTGTGTGTGTGTGCGTGAGGGAAGAGTCGTATGCATAAGGTTGCGTGTGTCGTGCAAGGGAAAGGGGATGGGTGAGATGGGGTGGGGTGGAGTGGGGGAAGCTGTTCATTTCACCTGGAGGCTGGCCATAACGACCGTCAGCGCCAGACTCGCCGGCCGGCCGCCTGGACACACAACGAACGCCTCAGCCGTCATGTGGCGCGGCATCCTGCTCCCTAAATGCGCCTCTTCCACCTCGTCCGACTACTCAGGGACACGTGTTTCCATACACACACACACATACACACAGAGGCGGTCACAAAGCTACTAAGTGACTTGTCTTATCACTTGGATGTGTATGATAGTCTAGAGTCTAGACGACATCTCTTAGGACATCATCACGCCTTTGTGCTTCTTTGCCTCCGTCCTATCTGGGTGCTGCAGTGCCACGCCTGCCCCGTGCTTGGGTGAGCCATGTAGGATCGATGGGGGTAACCTGAAGCGAAGGCTTTACATTGAGGCACAGAGCACTGCGTGGAAACTCCAAGTTAAACTGAGGCATGAGCTTCTTTACTGAGGCCCAGAGCACTGTGAGGGACCACAGAGATGAAGCAAGAGCTTCTTACCGAAAGCACAGAACATTGTGAGGGACCACTAAAATTATCTCTAGCAAGTGCTTCTCACTGAGGCAGAGACCATTGTGTGGGAGACGTGAGGGGCGACCCAGACAAGACTGGGTTAATGCAGGATGCCCCTGGCGGCACGCTGGATGAATGACACGAAAAAATCCTACTTGCAGGCAGGATCTGTCCTGCGGCGGGCAGACACTACGCAGTACCCGGGCGGTGTGGGGCCCAGGCTCGACCTACACCGTAGCTAGCCTGGTTCTACTTGTTTACCCTGTCACACAACCCGGCCTTCCCTGACCAACACGTAGAGTTTGGCGTGTCGTTATGGTTTGGCAGAGCGGGGGAGATAACGTAGTGTGACGAGGGGCGCGCCACGCTTCGTGTGTGGCACCAGCAGTATATGTGTGTGTGTGTGGTTAGCTGGTGGGTCTTGGCCACCAGACCTGGTGTCGCCTGCACACCTAGACTGCATGACGCTCCCACACCCACTCGCTCCTCCTCCTCCTCCTTCTGCCTTCTCTCCTGCTGTCTACCTGCTGTTGCCGCCTGCAGCGAATGGAAGCTGAAGTGAGTCATACGGTGGGTGAGGGGAGGGGGCTAAGGATCTGAGAGCAATGAGACATGTGTCGAAAGAGAAGCCTCCTTCACCTGCTCCCCGCCTGCCTGGTGCCTCCCCTGGACATCATGGACACTGCCTCAAACGCGCTGCCTTTCCTAGGTGCTGTCACTGAGCAACATAACATATGACCAACACTGACCGTTCTGTGTCTGATGCACTTCAATCATAAGTATATGCTGCCTTGAGAATTCTGCAAGTTGCAATGCCATGGAACCCCATCTACTCTTTTACTGCCTCTCGCACTGAGGTGACGGGAGTGACCAGGTGGAGAGGGTGGCCGTCATGACCACTCAGTCAAAGGCACGTGGTCCTCCTCCCCCGGACACCTGGGGTCCTCCCCCGGATCAGCAGTGACCGTGTAACTCGGGTGCCTACGTGAGCCTCATATCAGGTGAGGGTCTTGCCTGGTGTGGACTGTGTACCCTGGTCCACCTTAAGCACGACCGACTGGCTAGTGGTACCACCTTGAGCAAGACGACAGACTGGCTGGTGGTACCACCTTGAGCACCAACGACTGGCTGGTGACATTTGGATGACCGCGTCAAACTGCTGAGGACACGACAAATAACTGCAGGACTCGGGATTAGGCTGCTCTGATGAGGGAGTTGAGGCAGGAAGGAATGAAGAGAAAGGGATGGTTTTCATGAGACGGAGAGGGCAGTGAGTGAGGGAATGCTATGAGAACAGTGAAACAGGGTAGAAAATTGCTAAAGAAGGTGAAAAGACAAACAGGAGGAATCGAGGGTAAGGACAAAAGCCGGCAGGAGGTACAAGAGGAGCCAAACGAAGAGGGAAGGATGTCCAGCAGGCACTCCTGGCCGGTGGAGAAGGATGGCGAGTCCTGGAGGACTGGCGGGGATGTAGCGCTACCATAGGAAACTTTAGCAAGACGTAGGTATCACCATATGCGCGTGGACGGATGTGGGCCACTACCCAACACACCTCCCCTCCCTCTCAATAGTCTTCCCTCTCTATTTTTACTATATGCCCCCGTTGCACTCTCCTGATTTATTTTCTTCCTTCTCCTCCTCCTCCAACATGATATTCCCTTACTTGTTTCATCATTTCTTCCACTCCTTCTACCATCTTCTTCCTCCTCCTCCTCCTCCTCCTCCTCCTTCTCTTCGTTCTCCCTCGCTATCATCCTCCATCATCCCTCCTCCCCCTCCCTCCTCGCCATTCCACTTTCCCCCCTTCCCCCTTCCCCCCCACCCAACTATCACCGCTACCGAAAAAGAGACGAAGAAGAAAAGGTCATCTTGGCCGTGTGACTCAGCACACTTTTTGTGTGGTCAGTTCGTCAATTAGCGTCGTGATTATATATTCAGCTCCGCCGTGCAGCTCGGGGCCGCCCGATACTAACGCCGGGCCGTGCTCCTAGCCTCGAGCTTCTCACACACACTCAAACAAACTCACTGCTCCTCCACCTGGCTGTAGAAGCGAGTCTCAGGGCCTCCTCGTCCAGCTAGGGCAAAGGGGCAAGCAAGCATGCGGGTGAGGTGCCTTCCAAGCGAGCATTTGGTGTGTTCAGTCGAGCACTGAACCCGAAGACCGAGTCAATCGCTGCGCTAACTCTACTATACCTTTCCGGGCGCAAGTGCGCGATCCTTCGGCTCTTCAGATGGTTCGACCCTTGGGTATCATGTCCTGGCTTTTGGCCCAACACCTCAAGGGTCAGGTCACAGGTCGAGCCAACGTACCCAAGACACGGACCGTTATGCTCCAGAGGTCAGGCAAACCTTCTCTTTTGACTTCCCGACTGCGCTTGGCTAGTCCTCTCCAAGCCTCCTATTAGAGCCTCCAATTGTGTCGTGGAGCGTAAAGCAAGTTTACTCGCTTGGCTTCTCGAATATAATGAATGGTTCTAAACGGGTCTTCTCGAATTCCCTGGACCCGATGAGTTACTTCTAAGCGAGTCGTTTGGTTTCCCTCCTTGCTATGCTTTGATATTATTAAGCGACTCTCTCTCTCTCTGACGTGTGAGCGAGCGTTATCACTGACGTCAAAGTCCCGCTAGCGCGTTTTTTTTCATCCGATCTCATGACTTCTTCTCTCGCCCTCTAACGTTTTTCACATTAAGCGAGTTTTAAGCATAAATGCCGCAGGTTCTGTTTTTAAAGCGAGTTTAAAAGTTTCGTCGACTGTAGAGCGAACCTGCACACACTTTCACTCTCCTGGCCAAGGCGCTCGGTAATTCGAACCCCATGAGCACGACGACACGACCCCTGAACACGACGACACGACCCTTGGGCACGACGACACGACCCTTGGGTATGGTGGCGAGACACTTCGGGGTCAGGCCAAAGGTCTCGCCGTCATATTCAAGGATCGTGTCTTCGTGCTCAGGGGTCGTGTTCGTCGTGCCCAAGGGTCGTGTCGTCGTGCCCAAGGGTCGTGTCGTCGTGCCCAAGGGTCGTGTCGTCGTGCCCAAGGGTCGTGTCGTCGTGCCCAAGGGTCGTGTCGTCGTGGTCAAGGGTCGTGTCGTCGTGCTCAAGAGTCGTTACCACTGTGCTCAAGGGTCGTACCGTTGTGCTTTAAGGATGGTACCATCGTGATCAGGGATCGCATGGCTGTACTTCGAGGTTGTATCCTCGCCCTCAAGAATGGTACCGTCGTGCTCCAGGAGCGTACCGTCGCTCTCAAGGGTACGTACCGTCGCGCTCAAAGATCACAACGTAGAGTTCAGAGATTTAAGAGAGTGTCTTAGCGAGCCCCCCTCCCTCTCCCCCCTCTTCCTTGCTCGGTAATTAAGGAGTCTTATGATAATTACTGCATAATCATCCTTGATTAGTGAGCGCACCGATCCTATTATCAGGTACACATTACGGGAAATTTTCATACAATTAGCATGTGCAAATTACCGGACACCTTCGCTCGCGTGTACACGCTCGATTGAGGTCCGCAATTTACAAATGATTCTCCATGCGATTTATTTCATACGCAGGGAAATTCTCGAATAAATCTATACATCATACATAAATTGGGGTACACACGAGCAACAGATAGCGGCGGGCGCACACTGGCCTGCGATGAGGTTATGTGACAAGTAATATTCTAGTCCTAACTACGTTTCTGGATGTCTGATAATTTCCAATTCTAAGCAAATGAACTTATGGTAGAACCACTCGTACCAGAGGAGCTCTCTCTCTCTCTCCCCTCAGCCTCCGGCAACACCCGGAGGAGAGAAGAGTGAAAGGCGACATATCATTCAATGCTTAAGCAAAGCATGCATGGAATTCTAAGAGAATGATATACGAGTACTTGTTTGCTACTATCTATTATCATTTTGTGCTTATCTGGTTTCTATCAGTTGATCTATTCATAGCCTCGCCAAGAAAGAAAATGTGTTTGCATAAATCCATACCACTTTGATAAACACATAACTGATGAAATACTTGTCCAGCCGGTTTTTTTTTAAGATATTAACAGTCGTTTCATTAACAACGTTCAACGATAACTTCCAGTGTTAAACAGTAATATAAGAATAGAAACTTTTCCACGTATCGTTACTACATCTTACTCTTTCATCCTAACTCGTCTAGCCACTCTACTGCCTTGCACTTCAACAAAGATCGCTTAATTTATGTCGTCCAAATTCATTCAGAATCCTAAAAACCTGCACCGAGTCTTTGTCCAGTCTATGTTACTAAAAAAAGAGATGTTTTAATATTCTTTGCTTTTTCTTCGCGAAGAAAGTTTCTTCTCAAAGGTGAAGTTAGTTCTGTAGCCCTTCTCTGTACCTGTTCAAGTTTTTCCTACGTCCGCGTCGAGCAGTTCAAGGACAACACCTACAAGGACTGTGCGTACAGCGATCGACCTCACCCTCCTTACTTCCACTTCCCCCGTTTGGAAATACAAGACACAGGCCATAAAACCGCCTGCACTTCAAGTCCTCACGTCCGACATGACCACTATAGAGTACTACCCCGGCTCTCACGAGTACGATGGAGTCTCACCGAATATTCAGTCCTTCCAAGCAAAACGCGGTCTTTCCTGGTATCACGCCCAGTCTTTTCAAGCAGTGTCCCTCAGCTGTACTTCCTCCATTGCCTCATGCTCTCATACGCCCCGACTAGAGGGGGCCTCTCCCGGAAGTTGTCCCTCTCACATTACAGCGACGCTTCCTGCTTCTCCTCCTCCTCCTCCTCCCGTCCTCACCTCTCACAAACAAACACCGTCTCACCTGCCTTCTGTACGTGATATTCTGTTTGTCTGTGGTGTCCTTATCACTTGTCTTCTGCGCCAGACATTGTCTGTGTCTGTCTGTGTTCTGGTTATCATTTGTCTTCTGCGTCAGACAATGTCTCTTATGTCTGTTAGTAATCTGTTGCCTCCTGTGTCAGGCATATATTTATCTGTTATGTCTGTACGTAGTCTGCTTTGCTCCCTGTCTTCTAAGTTTATCACTCAGGAAAAATCTCTTCAACATCATTATACTCTACTCGTAATCTAATATCCCTCCTCCACTGGTCCTGAACATTAAGAACACTTATCTTCTTTCCTGTTCTTATTACCTCAACTTTTCTTGAACAATGTGAACAGCCAGAGACGCAAAAACATAATCCTTGAATTATTCCTGTCATAAATACTGCATCAGTCACCCAGACAAGTTTGACAACTCCTGCACTTGGGGGAAAAAATATATATTACACAAGTTTAATCAATTTTTCTTCCTGGTTCGAAAGCTCTTTATTTGCTCGATTTTATTTTTTCCTACATCACTTAATCGATATATCTCTGACTTTATTTAAACATCTATTTGAGCAAAATTATATATATATATATATATATATATATATATATATATATATATATATATATAT
>JAYMFT010060712.1:0-14921 GCA_038088735.1 Panulirus argus | reverse complement strand
AAAAAAAAAAAAAAAAATATAAATATATATATATATATATATATATATATATATATATATATATATATATATATATAAAGCAACCAGAGGACATAAAATTAAAGTAATTAAGAGGCATGTTAAAGAGAAGGTAAAGAAATACTTTTATAGCGTAAGGGTGGTGGATGAATAAAGGAGAATGATTGAGAACATGGTTTATGCAGACGGATCCCATATATGATAGCAGAGCTTGTTCAAGAAATGGTGCCTTACAAGTGTAAAACTCCCTCCCCAATCGGTACAAATAAGTAATTATATACACCTGGAAAGTCCTAGGTGGCATGGCCTCCAACCTTCTCACAGAAATAATGTCCTACTGACATAATAGGCATGGAAGATTGTGAAATGCTACCTCTTGAAATGAAAAGGATAGATATGTACAAAAAGAGAGAACATTTTAAATATCTGGGGCCAGAAGCTCCATCACATTACCTGTAATCATCAGAAACACCACAGGTTGCACAGTTGAGAAATTTAAAGATTGCCGAGGACAAGTATTTACAAAGTGTAGGAGACGAGCCAGGCTGCAATGGTTACGTGGGCCTGCAGGATGTAGTTTCCAACAGCATGATTTAGCAATAACCCAACTCAGTAGCCTGGGCCCAGCTCAGGCTCTGGAAGTAGAAAACCACCAAACACTACTCCAGGTATACTTGCAAATAAGAATACAGATTACAGCCTTCTTTGTCATTTTGATTAGTCTCTGTTGGGTAATACTATAAACTGACTTAAATGAAAATTCCTACCAGATGAATCCATCATAAGTAAAGTTGGGAACACCACATGATTTAACTTCAGTCTTCTTGATGTTCTAAGAAAATATGGTGACCAGTGAGTTTAGTGTGTCAAGGTGTGACATTTATAGCAGGATGACATTACAGATGCACTAGAGGGGACACCCAAGGAGTTTTTATGACATGGATAAATAGATGGATAGACAGACAGACAGATACTAGAATATATACATGCTTTGTCTGTCATAATATAGAGTTTTAATCAGCACCAAACTTTTGATGGTTTTCAGTTTACTTTTGAAAGGAAAATGGATAAAAGTAATAATGTGCTGATGATAAGTAAGTCAACTTGTTTCAAGTTAAATTGCATCTAGTCAAATTGTCCCTTGTATTTAGAATATTCATTTGTAACCTCTCACTAGGATATGAAACTCTAACTTGGGTCGCTAGAGTGATTAAATGCTCTCAAGCTGAACTTGGTATAGGGGATGATGAAGTATTAGTGGAACATTTAGGAGTCTTAGTTAAGAATCTTCATAGACATTGTAAAAGGTATGTTGATAGATTTAATGAATATCTAGATTGAAATCTCAATGAAGATAAGGAAGAAAGGGAATTTGAGAAAATTATTAAAGAAGTAAATCAAAAGAATTTAACATAACAGCGTACACTCTCTATAATCACAGGAAAACACAACCATTTTTATTCCTGGCAATCCCACATCTCCTTGCACTCCAGTGTAGCCCAAAACTAAGCTACCTCCTAATATATTCCAGAGTTTGCAGGCAAGCATGAGGTGTAGGAACAATTCTGGGATATTATAACTGTTAAGTGGTATTGGTAGTCTGGATTATGTGATTAGATTTATTCATCTGCATTGTGCATTGACTAGCTGTGCAAAAGAATCAATTAAGGGCTTCAAAACATCAGATGCAGATTCTTCACAGATCATATAGTACTTTTACAGCAAGAGTATGCCGACTTAAAGGAAGCATAATGTGAATTTATCACAAGGTTACAAGATTTGAAAAGACTAGGTAAAGGACCGCCCACACATCTTTGGCTTAAACAAGAAGTAGAAATCATTGTCAGGAGTTTAAGAGCTCATCATGATTTAGATAAAGTCTATTAGGTGATCAGCAAATTGATTTTTAAGTTGTTATAAGTAGAAGTTGAGAAACAGGTAGTGGCAAAATGTAAAATGGAATACCCTGAATATGATGGTGTACTTAAAGGTTTAGGGGAAAATTTTAACTGGCTAGACCATTCAGGAGAATATGAAGGGTGAGAATGATTCTCATAGTTCCTCTGATGATAACAGCAAGGGTGAAACCTAGCATTCTAAAAGGAAGATTGGGGGCTATTTGACTGTGTTAATGAAACCTGTGGATACTGACAGTTGTCTCTTCTGTGGTATGAAAAATCACAGATCAGAGTAGTGCCATCCTGTGCTGGATGTCACTGACAGAAAGATTAGGTTAAACTAAGAGAGTGTAGGCAATGATGCATGTGTACTAAATCAGACCACTTTGTTAGTGATTGCAGAGTCACCTTAACTTGCAGGTGTAAAATGAAAGGTCACTGAATTGCACTGTGTCTAATAAAAATTGTGGACTCTTCTAGTGATTTAGCAGTTGCTTGTGTCACCAGTAAAGGGAGGAGTGGGTAAACTAGAGTGGCCACCATGAATGCCATTCAGAAAAGAATTGTTAAATCTGTTTTAGCATCCTGCACTGAAGCAGTGGCATTGGGGAAGGCAAGAGGCAGTCTTTGGGTAGAAACTTGCATTTTATCTGATAATGGATCACAGTGCACATTTATTGTTAAATCATTAGCTGAAAGATTGAATCTAAAATCTTAAGAGAACTTGAGACTGGACAAAGATGTCTCTCGAACATAGACTCGAGAGAGAACTTTTCCAATGACTATTATAGTAAAAGAACTGAAAAAAGAAAGGATAGAACAAAATTACTTTTGCAGATGGTGATTTTCCCATAAGTATCCAAAGACCAGGTACATATTTAGAGAGCTGCTTACAAATTCATGTTAGTAGGTAGTCAATGTGCAAATAAATTTCTTTTATCAGGATACAATGGTTAACTTCAGGGTAGTTATAAGTTCCTTACACAATTGTTCATATTGTGGAAAGTTTTAGCAGGTGGAAAGGTCATGATTTGATAATCACCAATACACTAATACCCCAAATAGTGCTTAGGATACATTCCTGGAAAATGGAGTGCTGAGTGAAACAGTTCTCTGTGGGGCCATTATACCATTGCATATACAGAGGTGTGTTCCTGATGATGTTACTTTTTACCTATGAGATATTTAAAGTATTGTATATAAGAGTTACAAGTATTAATACATAGAGATTATTACAGTAACATATCTTTATTGATTAATGAATAGCAAGTAAACACAACAATATTGTATCATGAATTACAGTCATTTGATGAATTGTGATGATTGTAGTGGAAAGAGTGAGAGAGGCAGCATGTCGGTGAGATGTGATTGTGGTGGTTGGAAGGGAGATAGGAGGCATTGGATATCGTATGGCTCTGCTCTGGATGGAACTTATCCATCTCTGCATCACTGAAATAATGATTTAGGTGTGGGTAATAGAGGTAGTGTTGATGATGAAGGTGGTGGTGGTGGTGAGGAGGTGATGTGTCTGTCGGCTTCTTTGGTAACACTGGCTGCAGCACTGCCACATGCTGTTGAGCAGCTAATGTCTACCCACAAAATTAAGTGTAAGTATTAATGAGCAAAAGTGTATCCCTTCAACATTACGTTACATAACATTTTGAAATATGGAGAGAGAAAGCAGAAAGGTGGGGATAATTAGAGAGATGAAATGGAAAGGTATGTGTAACACACACTGGATTGTGATGCCAGGTACTCCTCACTTCGCCTAACTTTGCTTAGCTTGCCTTCCATTTTTTCAAACAAACTGTTCCTTGAATAAGTCACCTTCATTGCTGATAATTTCTTGTTCATTATGGCCGAAGCATTTATCTTGTTTGTATTCTTAATGGTAGTTCTAACAGTCGATGTAGCTAATATGAAAGCATCTCTGACATCAACCAGCTTTCCTTTGCCTCAACACTTGTACTTTTACATCTGAGGAGACAGCTTCCCTTTGTCTCGACACTTGTACTTTTACATCTGAGGAGAGGCTTTTTCCTTGGCACTTTATATGCATTGACAGCACTAGAAATTGTAGGCCATCTTCCAGACATGATGGGTGAAAAATAGTCACAGTAACATTGAAAAATTGGCAAGTCAGCATGAATGTGTGCACAGTGTAAGCATGGCAAAATTTATACTGTATTAACTGAGGAGAGCACTTGGTACTAATTGGATGTGAGCATATGTGTGTGCTGTCCTCTTATTGGCCAAGTGAGTATAAAGAGAGCTGCTCTTGGCATTTTGTGAGTGCTCAGACTCATGACTTTTGACTTCTCTTATAGATTTTAATAATTTTTTCTAGTAAAATTATAGTTCCAACATGCTAGCAAGAATGGTCTAATGAAACACTGCTGTAGGGGTAATGCTGACAGTGTTATTATTGTAATACCATGGAATATTTATTAATGGAATGCCAAGAATTTAAAAGTATTGGAATCAAATATAAATTATATGAAAACAGAGGAAAAAATAAAATTACTGTAGAAATTGTAATGGTAATATTAATGTAGATATACTTAAGGTTTTTTCAACTTCCCACCAAGGTATTCTTTATACCCCAAAAAATGCACTTTTTTCAAAATTTTGAAGAGTGATTGCCACTGAAAACACAGAACATCCCATGCCCCAAAGTGATTTTGTTGACCTAGTTGAACTATGTGCCCAGTTTCATTATTTTAAGTGTAGTATTAAATTCTATAAACAAAAGTTTGGTGTGCCTAAAGGCCCCAAGTGATTACAGTATAAGCCAATCGATTAATAGAATTTCTGGAAGTGGGTTCTTTCATTGAAATTGCCCCTGTTATTGCAACATGGCTATGCTGTGCAGATGATATTTTTGTAATTACAATGAAATGGTTTAATCTTCAGGATCTGAGTGAAAAGCTAAACAGTGTAGAACTATCTATTCAGGTCATCCTGGACACTGTTAATGAAATGAAACAACAACAGTCAGTATAAAGCATATAGAAAGTCCACAAACAAAGATGACCTCATGTGCTACATTTCTTACCCATAATGAAATGATTAAGTGGGTGTTCTTATATGAGGACCCCTTGATTTATACATGTTTGATTTATGCCATTTTTATGATAATGTGCACAGTCCATTTACAACTTTTTGAATTTATTTGGGCTTTGATTTGGAAGTAATGCGATTATCATTTGACTGGCAGTGCAGTGGTGTGATGTTGTCAGCGCCCTGCGAGAAGCGAGCTCTTGTTATATTTGACGAGTATGACACCAAATACAGAATGGAGTTCAAAGGTGGCCCAAAATGTCCTTGCTAATATCAGGTGCTATAAAGAAATACACCATGAGAAGACAACAAAAGTTAAACAGAAAACATTAGATTTAAAAAAAAGAAAAGGACACTTGTAAGGAGGAATAGTTGTCAACATCTAGTGACATAATAGATGAACTTACTCGATCATCAGCACCACTTTCCACAACTACATCATCTGATGCAAGTGACCCCCTTCCCCACTAACTCTTGAACTCACCTTCTCTCTCTCCATCAGCATCAGCAAGCAATTCAGGAACAGTAGTAAATGTAAGTGTTGGAATTAAGTTATTTCTCTTTTTATTAATAGAATTCATTGTACTGTATGTACATTATTGTATTTTATATTTCTTGGTCCATGTATACTGTAGTTTTTCGCAAGTATGTATGATATTCGGTATTGTCTTATTAATAACGAAACCCCCTAATCTCCATTATTTTCATTATTTGGTTTATATGTTCTTGATTTACATGACCATTTTCAAGAATGTAACTCGCATAAATCGAGAGGTCTCTTGTAGGTTTTTTTCCTAAGGGCATTGAGAATAGTCATGAACATTTAGAAGATAAGTTACCTGTACATCACAAAGAGATTTATGAAGCTTAAGCCCACTCAGCATATCAACTGTAACTATAGAATGAAGGCAATGAAGATTGTAAACAGCAGAATGAATCTTTAAGAATTGTGTATCTAAAAGGGGACACTTCCACCACCCTCTCATGCATACTCAAGGCAAGGAACGTAGAATTACTCTGCTAAACAAGCACAGTAGGCAAGAAAATCACCAAACAAGTTGGATGCAGTGATGAAGACAGTCGTGCTGGTGTGTATAACTTTCATATGTTGGTTGCAGTAACATGTACTGTATATAAGGAGAGATGTCTTGGGACTTAAATACAAGAGTATGTGAACACAGTTATAAATAAATGTGTTGCAAACAAATGACAGGAACAATGTGTGTATAGTTTCTCATGACCAGCATGATCATCTCATAGACTGAAAAAAATGGTAGACTAGTTTTGAAAGCGTTAGGAGTTAGGTGCTTAGAAGCAGCATTTATCTTATAAAAAAGTGTAGGTATGATAGAGAAAAATGTTGATGTATTTAATATAGCACCAGCAGGTATAAATCTGTTGCTGAGTGTAAATAAACTCTCAGTCTTTCCACTGCACATACCTCCTCATTCACCCCATCTCCCTCATTGTTAACCTCACATACCTTTATCCTCCACCAACATCCACTTTTCCTTTTCCCCCTCCCCCTCCCTTGCTGTGTCAGGGTATACGAACTGGTGTTTTGGTATGGCCTGTCTGTGCTTAATAAAGCTAGTGAGAGCAGAATGTTGTCATTTTCAGTATAGAAGAATGTTTTTCACACCTATGGGCCTATTAACCACCATGGACCTGGATGGTTCATTGTGTTTTTCCCTTTTCTACTAGCCCAAGTATTTGAGGAACATGTGAAGTCGAGATACTGCTGGCACTAAGGTTTCATGCGCTTTATCATGGGTATACCATGAAATTGAGTCTAATGAGATGGAACCTTGCTTTGCTACCAGATACCAGGCCAGTTCATTTGTACCATATGGGACTTGCTGTCCATGTTACATTTTTTCCATAGGAATTTCCCTTCTAGGAGTTGGTCATATGGAACTAACTTCCATTTAATTTATTGTGTAACAAACTTTTACATTTTTTTCTTGTTCATGGGTAATAAGTGTTATTTTGTAATTGATTATGTCTAAAAAGTATAGGAAATGGCTTTTATTCCATTGAAACTTTGCTTTTATGATCAGGACAGTGATATTTTGAAATTTACCCATTTTCAGACAATTTCAGATAGATTCAGTGCTGAGTAGCTGATACAGAACTTTCTAGAAGTTTCCAGTAATATAATAGTAGTGTAAATATAAGGGCCTTAAGCCAACCAGTTCAATTTAGATCTAGCTGCCTAAGTGGATACATATACAGTACCTGTGGAAAGTCTGAGGAATATGGAGCCTTTTGTTGTATGGTTGGGTGTCCTCAGAATTTCCGCATCTATCAACCTACTGAATGCTCAGATCTTGCCTAATTAGCTTATGGCATGCTATATTTCATTCACTTTTCGTCCCACTGCTGCCCACCCACACCTTAGAATGGGGCACAAGCACCCAGCCTGCAAGAAAAGGCTCATATTCTTACTCTGAGGGAGGCAAAAATGTCGGTGAAGGAAATTTGTCAGTATATGGTGGTGAGCAAGTCAGCCATATACAGCCTCATTGCAAAAGCCAAGAATATCCCACAAGGTGAAGTTCAACCTCCTAAATCTGTACCAGGACATCTCAGAAAGACTTAAATAGCTACTGACAAGCTTATCAAGAGGCAAGTATTGATAGACCCACACATCACAGCAAGACTATTGAAGCAAGCCTATCCTACCCTCCTTAGAAGTGTTGCAGAACGCATCATCCAAGAGCGCTGCTAGAAACACCCGAACCTGCCTCTTCGTTCTCTGACCATAAAACCCCAGCTGACTAACAAGATGTGTGCTGCTCATCTCAGTTTTGCAAGGAACCACAAACATCTCACTGTTGAGGACTGGAGAAGGGTCCTATGGAGCGACGAGTTGACTTTCCAGTGTGGTGCAGTGAGGTGTGGCAAGTTGAGATGTCTCTCACACATTAATTCCCTTGACCCCACTTATGTGCAAATGACTGTCAAACACCTAGACTCAGTCATGATTTGGGGTTGCTTCAGTGGAGAGTTAGGGCGTAGGGGATTTCATATGCTTCCCAATAACATTGCAATGAATGGAGTCCACTACATTGAAATTCTTCGTGACCACATGATGAATTTTTATGAGAACCATGGCTGCAACTTCTTTATGCAAGACAGTGCATCATGTCACAAGGCAAAGAAGGTCATGAAATGGTTGTCAGACAAGACCTGAATCCCATTGAGGAGCTGTAGTTTCACATGAAGCTTAAACTTCAAGAAAGGAACATCTCTTCAATTCCTCACCTTCTTGAAGCCATCACAGACATCTGGTTGAATGGAATTGACCTGATTACTGCAGAAACATTACTGACTTCATGCTATGATGCATACAAGCTATTTTCAAGGCACACAAAGGCTACACTAAGTACTGAAATAAAGAAAAATGAGTTTTTTTTTATACTCATTTCCTCAGACTTTGTGCGGGTACTGTACATACATTTTCTGACATGGCATCCAGAGGCTACAAACATCTGGCAGACACATTTTGGTGTGTCTGTGGCCAGTTTATCAAAACTAGCAAAAAATTTCTCTTTGGTAGTATCTGCTAAGATGTGTGAAGCCTACAAGACATATTTTGACATGCTTGTTGGGGATTAAGACAAATTCTGGTCCCCTCATTTCACCTGCAAGCACTGCAAAAAACTCTGGAAGGTACGATAGACAGTTGTTGCTCGTTTGGATGGTGGAATTTTATGTTATAGCTTTTTACAGTTTTTCAAATTTATTTATTTTATTTTTTTATTGAATTTTCAATGTTATTGAAAAAAAATGTATATGAAATATGTTGAGAGAATCCCTTACACATTAGTTAAGGTGGAATGAATCTATAAACAATTATATGATTTTTTTTTCATAATTACAATTTTATATTCTTGTGCAGAATGGTACAGATGGGAAAAGAGAGCCATGAAGTTTGCTATCCCAAGAATTTGGCGGGAATCCACTGACCACTCAAGCAATTGCTACTTCTGCATGGTGGACCCTTCCAGATGTCAGACTGGCAAGAATGCACCTGCTATCACGTATCTGGACCTTCCATCATCCATTGCCCCGGTGCCACATGGCCCAGAGCTCCCCGTACCCATTCCTCTGGAGAGAGAGCAGCCATCGTCAGAACAGAGCAGCAAGTTAGAGGGGGAGGAAGATGTTGTAGATCCGCAGTACAATTTCAGAGTTGCAGCTGAGGAGAGAAACTCATACTACTCCAATCAAAAAGACCTCAATGTCTTGATCAGAGATCTTGGTCTCACAAAGTCCACTGCCAAGCTTTTGATGCCTAGGCTCATGCAGTGGAACGTGTTGGATGAAAGTATTAAAATTGCAGATCAGAGGAAGCGTCACCTAAGTTTTTCCAGCTTCTTCATCTATCAAGATGGGCTCTGCTTCTACCACAATGTAGCCAGTCTGTTCGAGGTAATCGGAATTGCCTGTAACCCGAACTAGTGGTGCCTTTTTATGGACAGCTCATTCAGGATCCTCAAAGCTATGCTGCTCTGTAACGGAAATAAGTACCTTTATCTTCCACTGGCTAATTTGGTACACCTCAAAGAAGAATACAACAGTGTCAAGACCTTGCTAGACACCTTTAAGTATGATGAGTACTGATGGGAGGTCATCGGAGACTTCAAAATGGTGACATTCCTGATGGGTCTCCAAGGTGGTTTTACCAAGTATCCCTGCTATTTTTGCCTTTGGGAGAGCAGGGGCACCGCAGCACTCTACCACAGGTGGGACTGGCCACAGCTGACCAAATCCTCTGTTGGGATGAATAACGTTAAGTGGGAGCCACCACTGCACATGAAATTAGGCCTTGTGAAACAGTTTGTCACAGCTGTAGATTAGGTGGCTGCAGCCTTCAAGTACTTTCAAGACTTCTTTCCTGAGCTGTCTGGGGCAAAGGTCAAAGCCGGTATCTTTGTCAGACCACAGATAAAGAAGATCCTGAAGTGCAAGGAATTCTCCAAGAAGCTCACTAGGAAGGAGAAAGCAGCTTGGTACAGCTTTATCACAGTGGTAAGGGGCTTCGTATGCAATCGAAAGGCTGAAAGCTATGTGGAGCTGGTTGAGACTATGGTAAAGAACAACAGCAAAATGGGCTGCAGGATGTCCCTCAGAGTCCATATCCTTAACTTTTATCTTGATAAATTCAAGGAGAACATGGGAGTGCATTCAGAAGAGCAAGGCAAGTGCTTCCACTACGAACGTTGCTACCAAGGAACATATAATGAGAACATGATGGAAGATTATATTTGTGATCTGATTTGAGAAAGGGATTTACAGAACTATCGTAAATCTCAAAAAACTGCTCACTTCTAAATCTTTTGTGATGACTTTTGTATAACATTAGTGTAAATACATGTTAAACTTGATTCATATGTTGTTGTAAATGAAAATGTGCAAATTCACCTGTTGACTTATTGGAAATAGGTAAATTTCAAAATATCACTGTCCTGGTCACAAAGCAAATTTTGAAAGGAATAATAGCCTTTTCTCTACTTTTTACACACAAGCAATTAGGAAATAACACTTACTACCGAGGAACAAAAATTGTTACACAGTGAATTAAACAGGTCACACAGAAAATCTGTGCACTGTTGTGGGAGCATACATTTTACCTGCTTCTGTTGACCAACACCTAGCAACTTCACTAGTCCTACACTGGAACCTCCATTAACTTATGTCCTCGAAAGTATTCAGTGTGAAGTTGTACATTTCACAAGAAACACTGCAGAGTATGATAAGATTTGCCATTGTTCTTCCAGGACCTATCTCTGGTCAGATAAGTAAATGTAGAGGAATGCAGAACTGGCTTTTCCATATGAAGCAGTGTAGGTGGATGAATGAAGCCACTTCTAATGTGGGGATGAGGAAATAATCCATATAAGAGGTGCAATACCAATATCCAGGGGGTACAAGGGAGCCCTCTGCAATGATAACTTTTTCCCTAGATGGCTGATTTTGATTAATATGATTTTCATTGATTCTCATTAATGACTCACTGAGGAAGCTCATACCTTCTTGAAGGCATAGATATAATTCTAATTGTTTCCTCTTCATTCCAATGAAAGACTCATTGAGATAGCTAATACCTGCTTGAAGGCTTAGATGTAATTAGAGTTACTAAGTAAACATTTTCAGCCACTATTTCCTTTTATGTAGATTGAATGGTCTGTTGTTTTCCATTGCTTCTTAAAATTTGATGTTCACTTACCGTAAGGGCTAATCTTTCCTTCCTAGCCTTCTCTTTCTTCTTCGTTCCAGTGTTTTGTTAAGGAAAGACTTCCATGTTGAGTTTAGTTTCTGTTATTCCCATAATGCACTTCTTATTCTGAATTCAAGTTCTTCCCTATTTCCCTCTACACCTTAGCTTTAGTATATCTTCCCTACATTGCCAGAGCCCCCTAATCCTTTGCTGATGTTGAAGGCTTCTTTTTTGACTCCTTTGTTTTCGTCGTTTTTTTACCTTCCCTATATCTGTTTAGTTATTTTTTCTTCTTTCTTTGGCCTCTTTTCATAAAATGCTTTTGAATTTCTTAAGTTACATCAGTTGTAGGACCTGCATTAGAACCCTGTACAGTTTGTTCCAGTTTAAATGTTACTTTTATGAGTTATCCTTTCATTATATGTCAGTTTTCCTTCACTGTGTTGTCATCAAGACTGTTTTCTTCATTTCCATTGTCCATGAAATTCTTATCATTTCTACTTTTCTAAGAGGTATGTCTCACTCTGCCTAGTTGTATTTTTCATAAGAACCAGATATCACAGTTAATCTTTCTCACTGGCCCTGTTTTACTGTCCTTGTAATGTTTGATGAATCGTGTTACCATTTATTACCTTTACTGTTGTACAAACATGTACTCAGTGCTATATAGCTTCTCAAATAACATTTCTCTTACTGTGAAGAAGCTGCTAATGCTCTGTATTATCTATGTTGTCATTGCTTATATCTAAAATGGTAGTGCTTTTGTAGGGGGGGGGGGCTAGTATTCATACATGTAAGATATACTTATAAATAAACCTACAAATGTGCACAATATATGAACGTGTGTATATTCTAACTTTTTTTTTTTTCATCCCAACAGATCTGTCCAGCATGCCATCAGAAATAACATGTGTAATTACCTTAAAGAGGGTCATCCACAGAAGGAGCAGGAATGCATGTTGCCTCAGCCTGTAAGTGAAAAAGTATAAGTTCATAGTGTTATACTTGTTTGTAAGTACTGAAAGATGTTCTTGCTTATTCATGGCAAGACACAGTTTATATGTTGAGAATCTATCATCCAAAATTCCAAAAACTGAAAAGCTCTAAAAACCAAGAGTGAACTTCCCAGGCAATTCAGGTCTCATTCTCTGATATTTGTTTGCTTATTTTATGCTTTCTGGCAGTAAATATATATTGACAGTGTCAAAATGAGTTGCAGATACCCCTACAGGTAACAGTAAGAAAAAGAACAGAAAGCACCTGTCATTATCAGTAGTGAAGAAAGTGGAGTTACTGTAGAAACTTGATTAAGGTGTGTGAAGGGCAACTGACTGAGGAGTGTGGAGTGGAAATAACCATCATATATAAGGTACCAGCAAAGAAGTGAAAGGAGTGGGTGAGGAATGGGATGTATTTAGGGAAGCAATGATGGCATGTGTAAGAGATGCAAGTGGCATGAAAAAGGTGGGAGGTGGCCAGAGCAGAAAGGGTAGTGAGTGATGTGATGAAGAAATAAAGTTGCTAGTGAAAGAGAAAAGAGAGACATTTAGACAGTACTTACAAGGGAGTGCAAATGACTTGGAGATGTATAAGAGAAAGCGGTAGTAGGTCAAGAGGAAGGTGTAAAGGTTGAAAAAGTGGGCAAATGAGAGATGGGGTTAGAATGTATCATTAAACTTTTGGGAGAACAGAAAGATGTTTTAGAAGGAGGTAAATAATGTTTGAAAGACAATAGAACAAATGGGAACATCACTGAAGGGGGCACAAGGGGAAGTGATAACGGGTAGTGATGAAGTAAGGAGATGGAATGAATATTTTGAAGAATATAATGGTAGATGTAGGGTGTTTTGGTCTGGGTGATATATCAAGTGAGAGAGTCTTGGAAAGTGTTTTGGTGAAGAGAGAAGAGGTGGTGAAAGCCTTGTGGAAGATGAAGTGCAGCAAGGCGGCTGGAGGGGATGGTATTGCAGTAGAATTAATTAGGAAGCGGGATGACTTTGTTGATTGGTTGGTTGGTTGGTAAGGATATTCATTGTATGTATGGATCCTGAAGATTGGCAGAATGCATTGTATAAAGGCAAATGGGATAAAGGTGAGTGTTCAAAGTGATTAGGTATAAGTTTATTGAGTATACCTGGAAAATTGTATGGGAGGGTAGTGATTGAGAGGATGAAGGCATGTACACAGCATTAGATTAGGGAGGAGCAGTGTGGTGTCAGGGATGGTGGAGGATGTGTGGATCAGATATTTACTTTGAAGAATGTGTATGAGAAATACTTATCAAAACAGAAAGATTTGTATGTGGCATTTATGGTGTGGGAAGTAAGCTGCTAGATGCAGTGAGAAGTTTTGTCAAGGGTGTAAGGCATGTGTATGAGTAGGAAGAGAGGAGAGTGAATGGTTCCCAGTGGAGGTCAGTCTATGGCAGGGGTGTTTGATGTCACCATGGTTGTTTGATTTGTTTATGGATGGGGTGGTGAGGGAGGTAAATGCAACAGTGTTGGAGAGAGGAGCGAGTATGCAGTCTGTTGGGGTAAGAGGGCTTGAGAAGTGACTAAATTGTTGTTTGCTGATGATACAACACTGGTGACTGATTTGAATGAGAAACTTCAGAAGTTGGTGACCAAGTTTGGAAGTGTGTGTGAAAGGAGAAAGTTGAGAGTAGATGTGAATAAAAGCAAGGTTATTTAGGTTCAGCAGGATTGAGGGACAAGTTAGTTGGGATGTGAGTTTAAATGGAGAAAAATTGGAGGAAGTGAAGTTTTTTAGATATATGGAAGTGGTCTTGGCAGTAAATGGAACGATGGAAGCAGAAGTGAGTTGTAGGGTAGGGGAGGGAACAAAGGTTCTGGGAGCATTGAATAATGTGTGGAAAGATAGAACATTATCTGGGAGGGCAATGATGGGTATGCATGAAGGAATAGTAATTCCAGCAATATTATATGGTTGCGAGGCTTGGGCTATAAATAGAGTTGTGCGAATGAGGGTGGAAGTGTTGGAAATGAAATGATTGATGACAATATAGGGTGTGATGTGGTTTGATCAAGTACAGAATGAAAGGTTGAGAGAAATGTGTGGAAATAAAAAGTGTGGTTGAGAGCAGGAGAAAGTGTGTTGAAATGATTTGGATGTATGGAGGGAATGAGTGAGGAAAGGTAGACATAGAGGATAATGTGTCAGAATTGAAGGGAACAAGGCGAATGGGGAGACCAAGTTAGAGATGGAAGGATAGAGTGAAGAAAGATCTTGAGCGAATGGGGCCTGAACATGCAGGAGGGTGAAAGGTGTGCGTGGAATAGAGCGCATTGGAATGAAGTGGTACACTGGGGCCAGTGCACCATTACTGGACTGTTTCAGGGCAAGTGAAGCATCCAGAATAAACCATGGAAAGGTCTGTGGGGCCTGGATGTGATTTGAGTGCTGTGGTTTCAGTGCATTACTCATGACAGCTTGTGTATGGTTGTGAGGGATGTGGCCTATCTTCGTCTGTTTCCTACCATGTCGATGCATGGGGCGGTGATTAGGTGTGGGGGGAAAGGAAGAGAATTTATATGTTATCTTTTTCCTTTTCCTTCATGCATTTGTGCTGTGTCCTGTGGGTCAGGTTGGTGTTAGGAATGGATTAAGGCAAGCAAGTATGAATGTGTCCATGTGTATATATATGTATGTATATGTCTGTATGTATATATATTTTTATATATATGTGTGTATGATATATA
>JAYMFT010060701.1:0-14921 GCA_038088735.1 Panulirus argus | reverse complement strand
CAATTTGTTAGGTTTATCTAGGAATTTTAGTACATAATCTATTAGACACAAAGAAGCATCCTCAACACATCGGTTACCAGGACTTGACCTCGGCCCAGGAACTCCCCACAGTCCAGGACCTCGCTTTGGCTCAGGGCCTCCCATCGGTCCAGGACATTCCTTCAGTCCAGGACATCCTCTCGGCACAGAACCTCCTCTCGGCCAAGGACTTCCCTTCGACCCTAGATTCCCCCCGGTCCAGAACCTCCCATTTGTCCAGGACTTTCCCTCGTTCCAGGACTTCCCCTCAGCCCAAGTCCTCTCCAGAGCCTCGGACTTTCCCTCGACCCAAAGCCTTCCTTCAGAGTAGACTTCTGGGCCCAGAACCTCCCCGCTCCCCCTCCCTCCCTCCCTTGCCTCTGGGTCAGGCCAGGACCCGCGTCTCCCTGTTATCAGCGCCACCATTCCTGCCACACACCGACTCCCTCAACGCCACTACACTCCCAAGTGATGATTGTAAACTCGTCGATCGTAATTAATCTCTGCCCTAATTGGATTCAGACATTATTCTGGTATCTTCCTCATTATTGGCTCTGGGGACCGGAGGGGCTGGGATTCTTCTTGACCTGTCAGAGCCAATGTTTGTTTCCCGGCCTGAGACTTCTGCCGGGATTTTTCCTTCTCGAGTTTTATGATGAACTGGAGGTGTGATGAATACTGGAGGATTATTTTCCTTTCTTCTTGATGTGTAGATTGTTCTGTAAACACTTTCTTCTTTGCGGTTTTTTATTCGTGAAGTGTATATGAAAAACTTTTATGCTTCGCTTCGGAAACTTATTAAAACAAAGTAACTCGCTCACTGCTGCTCGGACAATTTTGGTTTTACATGTTTACTAGTTTCTTTTCCAGCTTCTCGGGTCATACTAGTGGATATTCCGCAGGTTTTTTTCCTGAGTAAGCAGACAGCATGGCTGTGAAGTCGTTAGTCCCGGTAAATGAAGGTCTAAATGAGTCGACACCGTGTTTATTTTGCCCTGCCGCTCAACACGGGACGAGTGAGGTGCGTCGTATTGTGATGGGGACCCACACTTAGTGCCACTGTATCACTCCGATTTGTATGCCCTAAAAAATGCATGGGTACTTGAAGATGGATTTGAAAAGAGGAAAAGTATTTGTACAAATGTACTTCAAAAGTAATCAGATATATCTTTAAAGCTTGAGCACAATTATGTTTTTGTGTTTGACTTGAGTTAGAAAGACATTTTGATTTGAAAATTATTCTTAAAGTTGTCATATATTTTAGATGACGAACACCTTAAAGATGGGGTTCACATAACGTGTATTGTTTTCCAGCGAGTCGTGTTTGACTTTAGATGGACATCTGAAATTTAAATGTATCTCTTCTAGTCTGTTTGAAAGTGAGTTTGAAAATTTATCGGATATTTTAAAGACAGTTTGTGATGAGGCAGGTATCTATAGCAGATTTCATGAAGCCTATCAACAGAAATCGTCAGCTATTTGGAAAGGATTTAAGGAGTCGCTTTAAACTTGTGATTTATGAAACGGGTTAACGTCTTACATAAAAAAATAGTCAATAATTACTGTAAGACAGTTTGAAAGTTCCATTGGATATCCTAAAACGAGTCTTTAGAAGGGGTCGCTGGCTATCAGCAAGTGCGTTTTTTGTGACAACTTTCAGACCAGCTCAACTCGGGCTGTACATATGCCTGCCGCTAGATATTGCATAGGCGGCAAACTCTACCATTCGCTACCAAAATTGCAAATATTTGTATTCATTTAGGAAGGAACTTTAGTACTCTGGCGTTACCACGGAGCTACGCCCACGGAAAATCAACAACCGGAATTCAAAGCTCTTAAGTCAAGAAATTTTGGCGAATTAATCCGGTAATAGGGCAGAGTTAGGGGTCACATTGTGGACCCGACTTCACCGACTTCGACTTCCTAACACTAAAGAGATATTGCGTGAGTGGACCTGTTAAGGGAGAGGGACTTAGAGAATATGTTTGAATCTAACAATTAAAGGTTCAGACGATTTTGTCCAAAAACCTTTGTACAGACAGAAATTATTATTAAGTAACGAGGGTAGGATACTTTCACAGAGAAATCCCATGAGAATTATCTACAGAAAAACGTAGCTAGTGGAACATTTTTTCTTGTATATTGACCAGGTGCACGTGAGTCTCCCTACTCATCACACGTCATATAGGGCATCCGTCATAAAGTAAACAAGGAGACGGGCAGCAAAAACCGCCGCTCAGTTGTGAATGTTGATACAGCAGAATACAAAGGATTTCAGACAGCGACAGACGTCTTGTTCCTTTCGAGGCTGTTTGTGATAGTGGAGGATTATAGAAACTCACAGATTTGTAAGTTAGAAAGCATACAAATCATTCAAAGAGAGTAACCTGCAAATTGTCACTGTGAGTAAAGGGGCGCAAATAATGTAAGTTGGGGACTTGAGGGCAAATATATATCAGGTCTGTTCTTAAGTGTATTTATGGTTCTGCTTTCAATCACTAACTGGTAAATCGTTTCTTATGTTAATCCTACTAAAGTAAAAGTACTTCGCCTCATTCGAGGTAAAATGTTTGCCCACGAGTTTGTATCCATTACTGCGAGTGAAATCAGACTAATCAAGTCTCAGATAAATTATAGATCAAGATTATCATATATTCTGATGATTTTGAATACTGTATTAGATCAACTTTTAGCTTAATAGATTAAAGTCGTTTAATCTGCTCTCGTAAGATTTGTTTCTCAGCTGGGGAATCATCTTGGTAGCTCGACGCTATGCTACTTCCATTCTGTTTGTCTTATTTAGGTAGGGTGACCAAAGTCAACACAGCGCTCAAGATGGGGACAAACCAGTGAACTGTAAAAAGTCAGGATGAATTCTCTGGACTTAAAATTCGAAGGCCCTGCCCATGAATCCAAGAAGTCTGTTCGCTGTTTTCACCGCTTCTGTGTACTGCTTACTTCTTTTAGGTTGCCAGAGATTATTGCGCCCAAGTCTTTTCCCTCATTTGCCTTTTGTAGTTCAATAGAATTCATGTTGTAGACTGCCTTTTCGTTCTCACTACCGATATGTAAAAACTTAGCACTTATCGATTTTGATATTCAGTTGCTACCTATCAACCCAGTCCATCAGTTTGTCTATGTCAGTTAGGAACTGTAGACGTTCAAATTTATTTGTAGATTTATTTCCCATCTTTTATCATCAAAGAATTTTGATATCTTGCAGTGCAGCCCACTGTCAATATCTTTGACATATATGAAAAAGAGAACCGGTCCCAAGACTAAGCCTTGTGGCATTCCGCTTGTTACGTCTAACCATTATGAGACTTGAACAATGATCACAACTCTGTTTACGGCCAGCCAACCAATTTACTATCCAACGAAGCACAACCCCATCAATGCCATGTGACTTACTTTTATAAAGTTTTATAAATAACCTTTGATTCGGAATCTTATCGAATGCTTTTTGAGAATTTAGATAAATGACATCAACCGCTTTACTTTTGTCATAGATGTTGATTATATAAAAGAAATCAAGCAGATCTGTCAGGCTTGAGCGATTTCGTGAAAAAACTATGCTTAGAATTGTTTTTTAAGCGGTGGTCCTCTAAATGGTTTACAATTCTATCTCGAATGTTGGCTTCCATAAGTTTTCCAACTACAGACTTTAAGATGATTAGACGATAATTTCCGGACAGTTACTTATTACCTTTTTTGAATATTGGTGTCACATTGGCAAACTTCCATTCATCAGGAACTTTTCCCGTAGCAAGTGACTTATTGAATATGGCAGTCAAGGACATAACTATCTAATTTTTCACGTCTTTCATTGTCCTTGGATAAAACTTACTTGTGCTTTCTGTTTTATTTATTTTCATTCCGTTTATTACTGACAGTATGTCTTTAGCTTTTATTTCAGTTAGTTGAAAGATGTTCTCTTTTCTTATAAATGAGACTGGATTCGGGACATGGGCTGTGTAGTTGGTCCTAAGTACAAATGCAAGAAAGTCACTTAAGATTTTTGTCGTGGCATCTTTGTCTTGAACCAAGTCACCGTTTTCCGCAGTTAATGGGCCATTTGACTGGGTAATGACTCGCATCTTTCACATGTGACCACCAAACTCCTTAAGGTTTCTTTTAAAAAATTTCAGCACTATGCGCATGATATTGACGTTTACTTTGTCGTATAACTCTCTTACTTCTCTACGCAAATTTACCTCTTTGTCTGTCATGTTGGATAATGGTCTCTTCGAGTTTCTTATGAGCAACTGTCTTAGACAAGACGCATTTTTATATATCAAGGTTCTACCACCTTTGGCTTCGTTTTAGAAACAGACCATCTACTACGCATTGGCACTTATGTTCCCTCTACTGCTTTGAAGGTTTAACTGAAGCTTTTCCAAGCTACTTTCATGTCATTTTCATTGTCCATATCATCCCAGGCTTACCTGTCAAGAGCAAATCGACGCTCATTAGAATTTGCACGTTTAGGATTGAGTTATTTTTCGCGAATGTCATGTTGACCAACATTACATACGGTGTTGACAGTGACCTCAAAAGTAATTTGTTGGTAATCACATTTACCAACAGTTTCTCCAACTTCATCATTAATAACGAGGTCTTCAATTGTAGGTAGAACTTAATCTCGTCGCGAGGAGGCTTCTCAGCTGACTACCATACCCTCCCTACCCACCCTCTGACCCGACGTCCGTGAGGCGGGTATGTAACAAGGTCATCGATGGTCATGTATCATGCTGGGTTATGGTCAATGCTGTTTATGTGTCATGGCCATTTGTGTTTGTGTCGTCTGATGTTTCCATATCATGGCTGAGAATCCTAATGTATCGCCTACTGCTATTTATGTATCCTGGGTAGGAGTGTAGAAGGAATATTACTTGTGGTTATGTATCATAATCATCATAAGAGTGTATTGCAGTTGTTGTTTAGTGTTCTGGTCGTTACTGCTTTTCTATGAAGATCAAGCGTTTCTGTTTCATGGTCAAAAGCGTCTTCCGCTACATCTGTATATCATGTTCACTCTTACGTCAAAGTTCAGTCCATCATATCCATGGGTCGTCCCACCCTCTTGTTTAGGGATCATACCATGGTTTTCTAGTGTTACCATACCATGGCCAAGTCCAGTGCAATATTGTCTATATTCACAAACTACTGTCATTTGTTTATGCGAAATAGTTGTCTACATGACATATTGCAGTAGTGTTTGCACACCAGGTTCGCAGTTTACTGTTGTGGTTGTCCTGAACACAGACTCAGAAAAGTGGCCAGAATGGTGTGTTGTCTGCTCCCGTGAGTGGAAATGAGAGGACGACACTTCGGATACGAGAGGCTCTCCACCCCGGGATGGGAGCAGAACTTGATGACGCCACCATCCGTGTCTGGAGGGAGAAAAGATGGCGAAAAAAACGTAAGGTGAAGAGTAGACGAAAGATACCGCTGCGGGGTATAGGGAGAAGTGAAACAATGAGAGAAACGGAAAAGAAAATGAGGGAGTGAAAAACCATGGGTGAAAGAAACTCAGAAGAGTGAGTATGAGACAAATGAAAGGAACCGGGAAGAATGAAAGGGAATAGAATAGTACTGGATAGAATGAGATAGGTAAAGAGGAAAGGAAAAAGGCAGAGAAAGAGGCAAGAGAGGAAAAAGACGAAAACATGTTAACAAAAGAATGAATGGACAGTGTTGTTTAAGCGCAATAAGTAGATGAGAGGGAAATAAAAGATATACGCAAATAAAAAGGTATATTCATAAGGGCTGCCGAAGAGGCTCCAGACCAAGGAGAGCGCTCGGAAATTTCCCTGTGTGGAGAAAGAAAGGAAATTTGCAACAGAATATTGAAATACCAGAGGGACATGCACGTAACTGAACGGAAGACACGACTAAAAGGAAATGGAAAATTAATAAAGGATTGGAAGATTTTGACACGATTTTAGTGATGGTATAAGACGGAGAGGGGGCAAAAACAAGATATTTATTGATTTATTTTATTATACTTGATCGCTGTTTCCCGTGTCAGCGAGGTAGCGCCAGGAAACAGACGAAGAAGACCCATATACTCATGTACACATATACATACACGCACATATATGAACAATACATAAATATACGTACCAACATATACATATATACATGTATATACATACACATACATATACACATATACACATGTACATATTCACACTTGCTTGCTTCCATCCATTCCTGGTGCCACCCCACCTCACAGGAAACAGACGAAAAAGGCCATATTCGCTCACACTCAGTCTCTAGCTGGAGTGAATGATATTGCAGTTGAAAAAGGGGATAATTGTGTTGTTGTTGTCCGGTGTATGTATGGATCATGGTGAGGTGTCTGAAGCCTGGATGAATGCATGTATAGTACCATTGTAGAAAGGCAATTGAGGATAAAGGTGAAGTGTTCAAACTACAAATATGTAAGTTTGTTAAGTATACCTGATTTGTTGTATGGGAGGGTATTGAGTGAGAGGGTGAAGGCATGTGCAGAGCATCAGATTGGGAAGGAGCAGTGTGGTTTCAGAAGCGGTAGAGATGTGTGGATCAAGTGCTTTCTTTAAAGAATGTGTGAGAAATACTTAGAAAACAGATGGATTTCTATGTGGGATTTATGGAGCTTGAGAAGGCATATGATAGGGTTGATAGAGATGCTTTGTGAAAGGTCTCAAGTATATACTGTGTGAGAGGAAAGCTGCTAGAAGCAGTGAGAATATTTACGAAGGTTGCAAGGCTTATGTATGAGTAGAGAGTGAATGGCTCCAAGTGAAGGTTGGTCTGCGGTAGGAGTGTGTTATGTCACCATGGTTGTTTAACTTGTTCGTGAATCGGGTGATGAGGGAGGTAAATGCGAGTCTTGGAGAGAGGGGCAAGTTTGCAGGCCGTGGGGGATGAGAGGACTTGGGAGGTGAGTCAGTTGTTGTTTGCTGAGGATTCTAAACTGGTGGCAGAGTCGAGTGAGAAACTGCATAAGTAGGTTGCTGAGTTTGGAAGAGCGTATGAAAAGAGAAAGTTGAGAATGAATGTGAATAAAAGCAAGGTTATTAGGTTCAACAGGGTTGAGGGACTGGTTAGTTGCGATGTGAGTTTGAATTGAGAAAAACTGGAGAAAGTGGTTTTTAGATATCTGATTGTGGATATGGCAGCGAATAGAACCATGGAAGCGGAAGTGAGTCATAGGCTGGTGGAGGGGGCGAAGTTCTGGGAGAGCTGAAGAATGTGTGGAAAGAGAGGACGTTATCTAGGAGGGCAAAAATGGGTATTTTTAAAGGAGAAGTAGTCCAAATAATATTATATGAATGCGAGGAATGAGTTATAGGTAAGGTTGTGCGAAGGAAGATGGATGTGTTGAAAAAATAATGATTGAGGACAATATATTGTGAGAGGTGGTTTGATCGAGTAAGTAATGAAAGGGTAAGAGAAATGTGTGATAATAAAAAGAGTGTGGTTGATAGAGCAAAAGAGGATGTGGGAATCTCTTGGACCTATGGATAGAGTGATTGAAAGGTTAACAAAGAGGATATATGTCAGACGTGAAGGAACAAGGAAAACAGGAGACCAAATTGGAGCTGGAAGGATGGAATGAAAATGATTTTCAGCGATCGGGCCTGAACATGCATGAGGATGAAAGGTGTGCACGGGATAGAGTGAATTGGAGCCGACGTGCTGTCAGTGGACTGACCTATGACATGTGAAGCGTCCGGGGTAAACCATGGAAAGGTCTATGGGACCTGGATGTGGATAGGGAGCTTTGGTTTCGGTGCATTACAAATGACAACTACAGAGTGGATGTGAACGGATGTTATCTTTCTTCGTCTGTTCTTGGTGCTACCTAGCTAATGCGGGAAACGGCGTTCGAGTATGGTGGGGGGCGGTGTTATCGTTTGGTATATGACAGTCTCCATATGGAAGCTGACAGACATAACGTGGGCTGATAGGAGGACTTGGCTTTAGATCCAAGTTGTAGAAACTTAGATGAGAGAGAGAGAGAGAGAGAGAGAGAGATGCATGAAGGATTATGTGAAATGAGGAATAAGCCACATTTGTGTAATGTGGTGAGCTTTTCGCTTTTACGAAACCATATTTCCCAAAAAGGTGTCACCAAAAGGGTCAGGCTGTACCAGTCAGCCGAGCCTGTTGTTCCTGGGGTCTTGGAATCTCTTTTCATCCTCACGATTCATGCGATTTACTTAAAAGAATCTGAGGATGCTGTGTTTGAGGAACCCAGTCGCAGGACCGTAGCAGCATTACACCAGCCGCACAACCCCAGCTGTAGGATTCTAGCAGCAGGACTTTAGTTGCAGGACTGCAGCGGCAGGACCCAGCCGCACAACCCCAGTTGCAAAACCCCAACATCACGATTTCAACAGCAGGACCCCAGCAGTATGAGTATAGCTGCATGACCTCGGCAGCAGGACCGCAGCAGCAAGACCCAGTTGCAACCAGCATATCTTCTACCATAAACAAGATGGCGCGCACACCCATCTGAAATCTGTCCGGAAATTACATTCTTTTCGCATGGGTGAAGAGTATCATTCGTTGGTAACTATGAGAGTTTTGAAAATACTTCATAAATGTTAGTCCACCTTGGGAATCTTCTCGAAATACGCTAAAAAAAAGACGTCTGCAGCTAATTCTCAGTTTACTGTAAGGACATGGTCACGTTAGGTGAAGACCCAGTGGCCGGGTGCATGGGAATGCCATGTAACAGAAGACTTGATATCAAGGCTTTGTGACATGCGATGACGACATACTTACTAAGGTAGAGAGAGTGTGGTAATTGTATGCTTTTCGGTGCATCATATCAAGGTTTGTTCTTTTCTACACACTCACTCACACAGACATACACGCAACATACACGCTCAGGTAAACATACGCACACACCTGCAGTACACATGGACTCCAATAACACTGGATATTTCAAAGTCAGATAGAAAAGCAAGAGTTGATGCCTCATGAGCGTAAAGCTCCATCCCTATGATTCACAAATATGTAATTACAAACACGTACGCACAGATGTGCACATACACGCGCTCACATACTCGTATTTGCACACATGTACAACACACACACACACACACACACACACACACACACACACACACAACGTTCTTAAAACGAAATGCTAAATTAAATGAACACTTCATGTAACCAATATGTTAGAATCGCAGAGAGACAAAAATAAAACCTAGCCACTAAAAAACTAAAGTAAGTATGAATATGGTACCTCTGAAATTTTGTGAAAAGCAATAGTGTTCACTGCTTTAAATCATTCATCCGATGGCGTTCCAATAATTCTTAGAATAAAATATCTCCGCGTGTTGACCCTTATGGGGTAGGACGAAAGAGTGGTATTTCATTGGTGGAACCCCTTAAACCTGAGTGAAATTTATGTGTGTGTAGATTTATTTTTTTCGATACAAGAATTGAATTACCAGTGAATTACCACCGCTCTCTTTTTGACTCTGCCTACGTTTGCTGGTGTGAATCTAAGAAAGACAAGTAGGCAGAAAATTTGGCAAACAGGAAATGGATGGACGAACAGACAGAGACAACAAATACAAAAATGGAGGAGAGAAAAATGAAGAGACAGTGACACAGAAAGGAAGAAAACCTAAAAAAGGCAGTGTAATGTCGTAGTATATCTGATGAAGTGAACAGCTCAGACTGTAGTAGTCCTGGGCATTCTTTTCATCTTGTAAAGAGAGTACACCAGAATATGAAGGTTGTTTGATGATACATGTATTTTGTATATATAAGTACGTACTCAAGCCTTTTTTTTTATTTGTAACAGTTGTATGAAATTCTGTAAACTTGTTATTCTTACTCATAGGAAGTAATTCACGAGGTTTCACTTTTTAGTAAGGGGCGGACCTTGGAAAATGGCTTGGATAATTTTCTTTCCACTACACTTCTCTTCGCTGCATTCTCATCTTCACAATAAGATCCCATTTTTTTCTTACAAAATTAGGTTCAAGACCGGCCATGAAATCCTAGTGTTGCGTAACTAGTTTTACACAGCAGTTATACGTCTACATACGTTGCCTTGAGACAAGGTTGAAAAAAATGAGACATAAATTATGTATTATTATAATCCCCAAATATCTGGCCATGGCGAGGCCTGCGGCCAGGAGAATCATCAACCTCGGGAAGTAATGATAATCACATGATTGGCTTTGCAAGGACTAAGATGGTTGCTTTACTGCTCCTCAGTGTCTTCAGCAAGGGAGCAACTGCACCGAGGGGAAAGCAAACATATTGAACCATTAGACAGTTAATCCTGTGAGCAGGAGAATATTTTGTTTGAATCGTGGGCTCTTTCATCCCTTGTATCACAAAAACTTATATATGAATGTAAACGAAAGCCAGTCATGACCTGGAAACTTGCCCGATTATGACGACCTCATTTTGAACTCTAGATTCAGAAGTCCTGCAAGTTCTCACAGTTATCACTCCGACTGAGCTTGTTAGTAGGTTTCTCCTACGTCATCCTTTGTGAATCTCACCTACATCCTGTTATACTGAAACTCATTTATAGACATAAAGAGTGAGCTTCAGTGAGCTCTGAAGAAATATCCAGACTATACTTACATAAAATAATGAACAACAGTTGAAAACCCAGAATAACAAACGCTATTTGAACACCAGCATAACAAACACCATTTGAACCCCAGAATAACAAATGCTTTCTGAACACCAAAATTACAAACAGTTGAACCCCAGAATAACAAACACCAGCTGAACCCAGAAGAACAAACACCATTTAAATGAAGAAATAAGAAACAGCAAGTGTAACCTTATATCAAGCATTTAGCTTAATCGAGAAGACAGAAACACCGGCTAAACCTTCATATGACAGACGACACTCGTCTCTTGTTGACAGAGATATCGACTGTCCCAGACGAGTCAGTGCATACAAAACCGACAACTGAATACGAGAATACCAGTTATTAAAACTGCCAAGTGACGCAGCGTTAGACATTTACTGAACCTAGGGATTCAGCAAATACTCCGTAACTATCTAACATTTTTTTTCTTTAATCAAGTTGAAGGCTCCAGCTCCCTGAGAATAGACAGTGTGGTAGCCAGTCATGAGGACACTCTCCACACCTTCCATATATAACTAATGTAAATAACCTGTTTTCTCTGCTGCCGATAACTGCTGTTTTCTTCTATGTGAGCTTCTGGCCTCTAGTCTCTATATTTCTTTTTGAAGTATTTTTGAGTGTTTGTATGTGGATGTTTATTATTAATTGTTAACTCGTCTAATATATTTCACAAATTGATTTCTTTTTGGTGTTTTGACCAATGTCACTATTGAATAATCTCAGCCCAACCCTTTCCCAGGCCAAACCTTTACCAGTCCTTCCCGGAGAGATGGAAATGTTTGTACATGGCAGGTCCTGTTCTTTACCTTTCCAGTGATTACTAACTTTTCTTGTACCCGTCTACTCTACACTGCAAACTTACATGTAATTTTGATCTGGATATTACATTTATCTTATTGATTCTGGTGAAAATACCTACTTGTACAGAAAGAGGAAAAAGTTTTACAACTTTTTAAACTTTTGTGTACCGTCACCATACACAGATCGTCAGTAGGTTATTCATTCATCCACTACTGTCATGATATGAAAGTTCTTTACTTCTTTTTTAACGCATTTCACGATTAAGTTCACGTTATGGTCTCTGGGTGTTTGCATCTTTCCAAAAACTGTTCTTTGATGACATTACATGAGTTAAATGTTTATGGCCTCCAACTTCTCACTGTAATTTAGCTGTCTTAATTCCACATACCATCATTGTTACCCTCCTTCGAACCCTTTCTATTAGCTCTTTGTACCTCTTTAAGTGTGGTGACCAAACTTAAAACTTACACATTATGTGTGTGTGTGTGTGTGTGTGCGCGCGCGCGCGCGTTTGTGCTGACCTTAGGAGAGAAATAGTTCTAACCACTGGTCAGAGACCTTATCAAGGATGAGAGTAAATGTCTCATCACACCCACTGTTATGTTTATACTTACAAGTTTTTTAAGAGAATCCAAATTTATTTTACTTTCAGCCCCCTGTCTCTGGCTCAAGCTCTGGCTCTGGCCTCGTTCTGGCCTCGTTCTGGCCGTGGCCTCGCTATGGCTGTGGTTCTGGCTCTAGCTCTGGCCTGCGCTTTGGGTCTGACTCTGTTTTTGGCGCTTGCTTTAGCTTCAGAGAAACTAAAATAGAAGGTTATGCCTATTTATGCTGTTTCTTCCTTTCTCATGAAAAGTTTGTTTAATTCGTTCATTAAGATAATAGAAGCAAAGAATCTAATCAATCAACCCAGAAGTAATATGATCTGTATACAATTAAGTTACTGTCCAATCAAATTATCAGTAATTCCAATGTCATGCATATACCTCGGTTGGATATGAGTTTCCATCTATCGGAAGTTACTTCAGTGATTGTCCGTAAAGGAACGTGTTTCAAACAGTAAGTCATACATTCGTTAAGCTAGGTAGTGGACTAATAAAGCGTTGTACAATATAAGATATGTAGAGTAAAACTTGTCTCTCAAGACGCTTAAAATACGTTTGGCTAAAAAGCTGAAGAGAAGTCTTCCATCCAAGGTAAAGAGGGAGAACATCGGTCAACATGGTGCATACTATAAGATTTTTTTTTTTTAAGAAGAAGATCCTGGATGTGTTGTTCGACTCTCCTAAGATTTTCCCGCACACTCAGTCGAGTCGTCTTGGGTGTGCAGCACAGGTGGTCTGTGAACCAAAGTTGTGCATCTCGCGGGAAGCTGCTAAGTTCCTGAGCTTGTTTGTTTCCTCTGTCGTCCAGCCCACCTCTTATAAACTTTAACCACATTTTTCTTTTCTTTTGATCTTGGAGAGCGGGGTTGTCTGGTGTGAAGGGAAGGTAAGAGAGAGGGAAAGTGCACTCTTTATTACTATCCAGCAGAACACAAAATCTTTCTCTCTCTCTCTCTCTCTCTCTCTCTCTCCTTACTGCACCTAGAAACCACTGCCGGCTTTCCCATCCTATGATTCATTTCAGTTCCCATTGTTCCATCCGTTGCCATATCCGCTCCCACGGCCCTACAGCACTGCCCTTCTTCCAAGATTTCCCCATCCAAATTCGTACTCAAACCTTCCGCTTTGTGTTGCAGCGTTTTCAAGGACGTTCTCACCCTAAAGCCCACTTTACCTTGCTCGCGAGTGGGGCGCATCCTCGAAGCTACAGGAGCAGGTCTTAGGGCTGCACGAGAGAGGTTGGGTCTGGGACTGAAGATACCCGCCTGATATCTTCCCGCCAAGACAACTTGACCTGCCTGGGGTGATCAGAATGGCTCCAATCGCAGTGCTGTGGCTCGCTGGACCCTGAGAGCAGCCTCAAGAAGCCCCGGGAGGAGAAGCTGAAGGAGACCCTCAGACCCAAAGAGAAGAGGCGGTGCGTCCATTCGTAATACATCATTATCTCGGAGAAGCTTTTAAGACCACTTTTTTCATCATCGCTATCATTATTATCCTTGCCATCACCAGCAACACAAACGCTCCCACTTTCCACTACCTCCATCACCATATGGACCATATTCATCAACCGTTATAACGTTATCTCCACCTACAGCAAGACCTTAGTAATTTCAATACCATTAGTGCACCAGTAGCAGCAGCAGCAGCAGCCCAGTAGTTTGCTTGTAGCACACCCACCACCAGAATGTCAGTAGTACACATCACTACCAGGAACCTACCAGTAGAACGACCGGACCAGCCTAGGATCTCAACATTACCACCATCATACCACCATGAACCCAGCACCAATTCCACCATCAGCAGGCACCACCGTCGGGAACGCACCAGAAGTGCGAGCCTCAGTAAGACGGTGACACGGTAAATTACCAGCGTTTGTCACCAGCGTCTACATAAATTTATGGCGACGGCCACAACGGCATTACATTATGAAGGCTACCAGGGCTGCCGGCTCCCGCCCCACCTGCTCCACAGAGTGGGTTGGTTAGGTAAGTCACAGATGGCCAGGGTGGGTCACATTTGGTCGTGGTGTTTAATGGTGGGTCGCAGTAAATCTTGGCGGATTATAGTATGTCATTGTAGGTCATAATGGGTTGTAGTCATGATATATTGTCATGTGACCATGATGCATTGCAATGATTTATGCTGGGTTATGTGATCATGATGCATTGTACTGGGTCATGATGGGATATGCTGGGTTATGTGATCATGTACCGCTCGTAAGGGTCTCTCTTATACTTTTTTTTTTTGGTGGGGAGGGGGTAGGGTGAGACACTGAAGGTCATGGTGTGTTCGATTATCATGGGTCATAGTGGGTTATCGTGAGTCATGGTGGGTCATGGTGAGTTTTCTTTGGTCATAACGAGTAATGGTGAGTTGTAGTGGGTTAATGAAGGGACTTAGTTGTGGGTTATGGATACCTTGACACTGTTACTTTAGTCCTTGACCCATAAGTGTTGTCGACCGTTCTTGTGACGCCTTAGGAAACCTTTCATGACACTCTGCAGTTTCGAGGATGCGCTCCACTCGCGAGCAGGGTAAAGTGGGCTCCTTTGGGGTGAGACGTCCTTGACGACTCTGTATCACAGAGTGAAAAGTTTGAGTGCGATTTTGGAGGGGGAGGGCTTGGAAAAAGTGTCGGTTCATGGTGAATTGTGAGTGGTCACAGACTGTACTCCCAATGATACAGCCTTGCGTATAACCTCATGCGAGGCGGAGTCCTGTAGCGCACACACACACACACACACACACACACTCAAAGCTTTTAATGAGAGGGTTTCGTATAAACGCACATTTTCTGGGAAAAATTTCATTAAAGTGCCTTACAATGAATGTACTGATGCCCTGACAAAACACTTGCCTACAAATGATA
>JAYMFT010060690.1:0-14922 GCA_038088735.1 Panulirus argus | reverse complement strand
AAAAAATATATATATATATATATATATATATATATATATATATATATATATATATATATATATATATATATAGTTTTAAACTTGTTGGTCTGCAGCAAATCTTTACGTTAAAGCAGAGACTTTCTCTCTTATATTGCTTTTGCTCTGTGTCAATCAATTTTCGATGAGTTGGTACTGAAAATCTCTACCGTTATTTAGGTCAGTGTGAAGGAGCTGAAAGAGCTCCATTGCAGCCTGGCAAACGTAAGCTGGATCAAATGTGAGCTCGAATTGATATCACACGTGAGTTAGGCCAGCGTGAGCTAGGCCAGACATGGGCTAGGCTAGACGTGAGCTAGGTTAGACGTGAATTAGGCCAGCGTGAACAAGGCCAGACATGAGCTAGGCTAGACGCGAGCTAGGCTAGACGTGAACTGGGGCCAGGCCATTACCTTAATGATCACCACAACCTCGACCAGGTGAGAGGCACTGCATCGCCCTAAGGCTGAGCTAGAGCCAAAAAAGAAGCTCTTATTATGCTGCTCCCAGCGTGAAGATTACCCACTCTTATTTTACGACGGAATAGAGAGAGAGAGAGAGAGAGAGAGAGTTGATGTCTGCACCAACGCTTATTTTCCTCCACACAAACACACACAACCACCACACCACGCCACACCCTCAACGTCAGATCTCCATATACACACTACACCCTCAAAAGCCGTTCTAATCACGCCACGCCTTCAACACACACTACACAAGCAGCCATAGCATTCAAAGAACTCACATTTTTGCGAAGGATGTGCTTTCATTGCTTCATTAATAAAGATGGGTTTTTTTTATTTTATAGCTTAAAATGAGTCTTTCTTTGAGGAAAAGTACTAATTGCTTTTCTGCTGATTAAACAATAGTTTGCATTAATTAGGAAGATGCACATTGCAGACGTCCCGTGCAAAGCTCCTGTAATTGGCCTCTCTTAATGAGACAGAGAATACTGTGTTAATGACAAAAACTAAGCTTTTATTCATAGACCAGTATATTCCTTGAAACGGGCCAAATAATATAACAAGTATGTAATAGGTTACATAAATACAAGTATCCAGTATACGATATATATATATATATATATATATATATATATATATATATATATATATATATATATATGGACGCACACTTTCATAGAACACATAATACCCTCCAATAGCTAGGATTCGAACCTAGGATCTTTTGCGTGGTAGTCGGGAACGCTGACTGCTAGATTTTCTTTGTGTGTGGAAATATATTTTTTTTTTCTTTAGCTCTTGAAAAATCATATAATGTCCCAACTCAGCAAGAACATCTTGCTACAAATGGTGTTTCTTTCTGTCTCGCTAATCAGGTTGTAATTTAATCAAGTTATCCTCTGTAATGCTGGGAGGGAGAAGAATATTCTATTCTTTTTATCTACAATAGCTCCGTCTCCGAAATAACAGCCACTAACAATGTAATTTATGATAATGTAAAGTACAGTAAATGGCCCGGAACCTCATCCCTAAGAACAGTAGGAACTCGCCCGGCGGAGTGTGTTCGTCTCTTTTATGGCCACAATACGAATGGTTATCTCGTGCTGTTGTAATGTCTACGATGACACAAACGGGTCTGTATAATCGACATTTAAGTCTCCAATATACAGTTAGTTTTTTTTTCCTCTACTCCAAGTTAGGATTTGCTTTATGTGAAATCATCTTCCCTCCGAGTCCGTAAATGTAATCTCTGTGTGTATAATCGTAATCACTAACTCCAGCTCATAGCCTGAAATGTTTCATGTGTTCATTATAATTTCATTTTTATTGTATCTTTCACTACTCAAATTTTATTTGAACTTTTATCCAACTTCTGTACTGAGACACAGACTGTACTGTTAGCTTTTCACATGTAGTTATGTATTCATAAATTCTTCTCTTAACTTTCTCAAATATTCGAATATATTTTTAAATTTCTTTATATTCTAAATTTACTGTTACATCATGTTTCAATATGCTTGTGAGAAGAAAATGAATTATCATTTCTTAAACCGTTCGCCATCACCATTTTTCTTCCGTCCCGCCACACCCCGTCCGCAAACTATTTCCAGGAGGCTGACTCAATTATAGGAAATCTATGACCGGCGTGCGAAATTTAAGCAACATTCAGAAATTTCTTATTAAAACGAAAACGGATGGCTGGAGCTTACTCTGTTTTATATATAATCTAGACATGAACAGAAGTACTACGTATATTTGACGAAATGTGGGGAAAAAAGGACGATTTGGATAGTATTTCGTATACATATGGGTTGATATTAATCACAGATAGTTACAGGTGGTTTTATGGTTTGCCATTTTCATACCAAGTAAAGCCTATGTCATTTTTATTAGACTGTGTTTAATGCTTACTCACTGAAATACCATCTGACGAAGCCATCCGTAGACAGCACTGGAATAAAACAAGCCTTTTTTTTTTTAAGGCAAAGAATAAAACGATCAAGTGTCTAGATTAAACCTTTAGTAGAACTCTTTACTTCCAGTCGTATAGCGATTGTTGTTGGCATCTGATATACATCCATAGATAGATAGATAGATAGATAGCTTCATTCATTATCTGCATGCATACATATATAAAGACTTTTGAGCATTCAGAAACATTCCTCATTATCCAAAGGCAGAATCTAACTTCTTTCTCTTCATCAACACATATAAATCTGAGCTTTAACCATAGTTTGGGAAGATTGTTCTTCAGCTTTCATCATGTTCTAGCAACAGTGCCCCTAATCTTCATCAAAGTCTGGGGAAAAAAAGAAAGAAGAAAGTGTTCGCCAGTCTAAGTCAAGATCTGGAAATAATGTTTCCGCCTTTTCATGGTCTCGGGTGATTGTTCCCCTCAAGGTCTCGAAAAATTGTCTCTGAGTCTTCATCAGGTCTCGAAAAATTTCACCTCACACGGCATCACTTTTGTTATCCAACTTACTGTAGAAATGTAGAAAGAGAGAGAGAGAGAGAGAGAGAGAGAGAGAGAGAGAGAGAGAGAGAGAGAGAGAATGTACTTAAAAGTACCTACGATGAGATTTTCCCAAAAGACAGGGCTAGCGCGTAGCGCTCACCGCGGGAAAAGCTTTGGGTTACGATTAACGAATCTTGCAAATTACGTGTTGTCCAGTGTTATGAATGAGATAAAAAAACTGTATGTCTATGGACTGAAAGTCAACAACCTACGTGTGTGTGATGCTGAAAGAAAGAAAATGATTGCTACATAGTGGAAAGGAGTGAAACTTGACAGCTAATGAAGTGATGGCCCACTGCACAGCTTGTCGCTAACCCTTCCGATACCCAGGTAGTACAAGTATATCTCAGTGAGAAAGAGAGAGAAAGAAAAAGGGAGAGAGACAAGATTTCTTTTTACAATTTAATTTACGTGCGAGTCTTCGCAAAAAAAAGCTATGATCAGAGATAATAAGTTGCCTTAATTAGATATAAATAGATTAATGGAATTCTTACGTAACTTGACAACTCGTCCACAATAATGCTTTGGTTGTGTGAGCTCTATACGAGATACATAAAAACATATCTGTCTGGAACAGAATCTCTAGAATCCCTTGGAGAATAATTTCCTATGGTGGTTATTGATTTCCTATAATAGGTTCAACCTCTGGGAATGAGTCTGTGAGTCTGTATTACTAAGGAGGGTAATAGCGAAGGCTAAAGAAGAAATACTCTGAATACGTCCGAAAATTATTACAACAATGTTTAAGAAAACGATCAATGTAAGACGTCGGAGACGATTACTTATTATCTGTACACAAGTGAAAGAAGTCAGAGTCAGATATGATTGCTTATTTATCTTTGATAAGTGTAGGAAGTCAGGTACAATTACTTATTATCTTAACGCAAATGCATGAAGTCAGATTTGAACAGTATGATCACTGTTCCCACATATCATAAAGCAGAAAAAAATAAATTAAGGAGATTTAAAGACTGTGGCTTACGGACGTGATGAGTTGTGACTAAGAAAACAAATACTGCGGAAATGGTGTAATGTAGAAATGGCTGAGCACAGTAGTGAGGCGAGTAGAAAAGGAATAAAGGTGTGGTAAGAACGATGAGCAAAGGGATTAAAGAAATACAAAAAAAGATCCAGAATTGAGTTGGTGATAAAGAAACAAAAGATGAAAGGATTTGTAGGCCATTTATTCTTTGGTAGAAAAAAAATAACTAAAAATGCTATATCAGGTTTAACAAACATGAATATAGGGAAAGGAGAATTCTATGAAGAAAAAAAAAAAAGATGCATGTACAAAGTTTACAATGGATACGAGTGAATAAAAATCATCTAACATATCAGTTGATTTAGTTAAACTTGAATGTGTGAACTTGGAAACGTACTTGGAAGCCTAGTCTTGCAAGAACCATTAGAGGAGCCTTACGATAGTGTCGTAACCTTAATGGTGTTTGCTCTCCCGCTGCTCCACAAGACCCCGACTTTCTTGAGTTAATGGATCATTTTCTTTTACCGCCTCTTTGCTGTGTTGCATTTTCTCACCAGAGAGAGAGAGAGAGAGAGAGAGAGAGAGATCAGGCGCTGGTTTTGTACATGTAGATTACTCGAGGGCGTCTTTATTGTAAGTCATGAGAGTATTAGGTGTTGTATGTTATACAAAACAGTTCAGTAAGTTTATTTTCTAATATGTGCATCCTTGACGATGAATCACATCCAGCATACCTTTAAGTAGAGCATTTGTATACAACCACACACACACACACACACACACACACACACGCACGCACGCACACACACACGTTACTGACCATGAGTCAGCACGGGCCAGCCCGGTGTCGGACAGCCTTGGGTTCGAATTATGGCCTTGTCAGTCGGCCTATGCCCAACCCAGGTGTTCGTCCTCCCGTCAAAGCTTGTCGATAAATGGGTCCTTGTTTAGGCTTGTGTGTGTGTGTGTGTGTGTGTGTGTGTCCATACAAATATAGGATTAAAGATATGTTAGATTGAACATTAGATGGGGCAACACGAGTTTATAACTCTCTTCATGTAATATAAAGAATTGCAATCACTACGAATGAATTCAGCATTCGTTTTTTCTTATTTATTGACCTGAATATTCCGTCTCAGTTCATTGTCCGAAGTTCAACAAATCAGTCTCAGTACCCTTTACTGACCGTTATTTCAGAGCATTTAAAAATGATTTTAAACTATATTTCTTTTCGCACGAAGGAAAAGACGAACTATAAATGTTGGCACATTGCATTTCACTGTGTACTCCTGTCATCACAATGGCACGACTGGAAAACGTTTTTTAAAAGCACGACTGAAAAATGTTTTAAAAGTAGGATAGGACTTCCGAGTGTAATATATCAGTCTTCTCTAGACATATGTAAAATTATGCAGTCCGGAGATATCAGTCTTGTCTAGACAGATGTAAAGTTATGCCCTCCGGAGGTAAGAATGCTAAACTTAACTGTAAAATGCTGTGGCATCCAGTGCCCTGAATTAATGAAGAAACGGAGTGTTAGGTTTTATTGCTAAGAAGATCTACCACAAAGCACCAGAAACAATCCCCTTATTTTTCTAACTTTCTCATTTCATCATCACCGGCTTCCCCGGCTGACCATACACTTGCAAGGCCACAGATATAGAAAATTTCAAACTCCATCCACAACTGCCGAGTTGTGACAAAGCGAGATCATCTCCTTGGTATATTCCGCTGATTGTGAAGTGCTTCCGAGACATCACTGAGAATGATACGAAAAAAAAAAAACGAGCAAAAACAGTATGTTTCTCTCTTACGGAGAGAGATATCATTATCATTAGCTATTCAGAAACAGAAACTGTCATGATAGATATAGAATTAATATTCATGTAGATAAATTGTATGGAAGGTGATGGTAATAGCGACGAAAATCATAATTATGATAATGATTTATGGGTTCATTCTTGATTCAACATAACAAACATCTGATTATGAAAACACCTGTCGTACAATTTCAGTTTGAAATTACCACACAACTGACAATGACGGGAACCATTAAATCCGCTAATTGCTTCATGATTACAGTTGTGGGTTGGATGAGCATATGTCCTGACGAGTTAATACGGTCAGAGAGAGGTTTTACCTCCACTGCCACGGAACATTTTCTCGAATTAGAAAACGTCAACTGCAATGAGACGAAAAACTGAGAGAAACCTTCGTGATGAAGCGATTAACGTTCGAACTAATATTTTTTTCCCATTGTGATTATGTGTCAATCCAATGTGTCGCTGGATGTAGTTATAGTAGTCAAAGTGGTCGTGAATTGTATCTTACTTGTAAGCAATTAAAATCTAGCTAAACATGCAACCCAAGAGGTTTTTCCCGCTCCTGGTGGTTGCCAGTCTGATATGTGGATGATTTTGGAACTAGAGCCCAAAAATATTTCGACCTTTTATACACTGTTTGGGGTTATGTAAATAGGACGAAGTATCTGTGAAGAAAATAGTAATGGGTTGCTTAATACTGTCAATAGATTATTTTTTTCTTATGTAGTCACCTTCAGAAATCGGATGATCATTCTTTCAATCATGTTCGCATTACGAGTATAACTCATACGCACGTTCATGATCGAATTTACCAGTTTCAAAACCTCTGGTCTTTTTCTTTCCCCTGGTATTTCCTTGTGCTCTGCTCATTGTTTTTATATATTCTCGGATTGCTTTTTTTTTTAGGTGTACCCTTTTATGCTTGCTGTGTCTATGTGTGTGTCTTGGTCACCTGCAGTACAAAAACGAGAAGGTTTGAACCTATAAAAAGAAATCCATTTTCTTTAGTGCTATTTCACCCCTGACTAAAGATAAAAAAAAAAAAGCTTTAGCGAACCTCACCTGAACTAAGCTCGACTTGATCCCACTAATAACTGCTACAAGCTGTCCCTCAAGCACACCCACAGCAAGATTTCTTGAAGGACTTTACTTTCACCCCAGACGTCACAAGGGCCTCTGTGTCTCTCCCCTGATCTGAGGGCCGACTGTAAAATTTTGACAAGGGAGTTTTTCTGTGTCGTTCTTTTATCCTTTTTTCCCTCCTGTCAGACCGGCGCCACCTCTGTTACATTATTCGCTTCGCATGCAAATTGACCCGGGAAAGTTTGGACATCCATTTTTTTCTCTTTCCTTTTTCTTTTTTTTTTTTGCTTTCGTGATCAAAGAACTGCTGTTATATCTTTTTCTTTCCTCTTTTCTTTTTCTTTTATTAAGGGCGCGTAATTCCTCATCACAGGCATTGAGTCATGTTTAATGGCTTGTTCCCTTGAATCACGACGTGAGATGGTAGGTTGTTGCTTTTGGGGCCTGAGGATGAACAAGCCTAGCCTGTTGTGGGTTGAAAGAAAGAGATGTTGAAGTTCGTCTACAAGTGTGAATAGCCGATGTAAGTTATGGAAGGGGGAGAGGTTACTGGGTGTTGATGAGGTTGAGTCAAGTATGGAGATGAGTTTGAAAAATGGGGAAAGGAGTGGTGAGGTAGGAAAGAAAGGATGAATAGGCCATTAGAAAAGGAAGGAACTTATGGGGAGAATATGAATGGGAAAAAAAGAGGAGTGGAATAGAAGAGAATCCCCACTGCAAGGGAACGGAGATGAGACAGAACAGCACCTGCAGGTGAGGTGAACAAAGTTACTGTTACAGATATTCGGTTACTCACACCTGGGGACCTGGGTCGGACGTAAACTTAAGTATTCTTTCACGACCTGAATATTCAGGGATATTCCTAAATGTATGCCACGTATGTTCGCACGACATCAGAGGTAATCAAAAACATGCATATATAAATAAACCAGAACAAACCTTTCCCATAATAGTATCTTCATGGATGCTAGAACTATAGGGTAGGAACAAGACACTAATAAAAAATAATAGAAATAAAGTAAAGCATCATCTTAACACTTGACTGTCCTTCGGTTGAAGATCTTACCTAAGAGAAACAAAGTGTGCGTCTGCTCATTACTTTCTCAGCTTCCTGAGAGTAAAATCACCGGCTTTTCAAGCTGCATTGAACACTCTATTTATCCTGGAAACAGAGCGGATGCTTCCAAGTTTCTAGTCTTTCATTCATTGAGGATTTCCCAGTGAGAGAGTGAGCCACAAGTTCTTCCAGGAGTTTGAAAGCGAGTCGATAATCGCCCCTTCCTTGAAGATAAATGTCTTACATGTTCCTCTTTTGAATTTTTTGTCGGAGTCTCGACAGAATCTTGAGCAGCTGCTGTTTTCCCCCACATATGTTCCGTTGCAGCTGATCCAGCCTGGCTCTTCCTAGAGTACTAATATTATAAAATATTATAATACTATAAACTTTTTGTTTCAGAATTTAGATATATCAGTCAAAAGCTTCTATACATGAAATAATCATGGAAAATATCTCACAATGCTTCCCATAGCCGATAGATACAGTAAATACGAAGCAAATTATCAGACAATATTTATATAAATTATTTTATGGCGTAATTACAAGTCATAAAGACCACTAAATAATATTTCAATTCCAGATTCTTATTCAGCATGAATAAAAATAGTCTTTGTACTGAGGTTTTGAAGTAAATCTATTTTCGTGAAAAAAAAAATTGCAGGTAATAGTTCAGGGTATTTTTTAAGCCCCCAAAACTTTTTGTTTCAAACCTTTAATATTACGTGATAAAACGCTTCTATATTTGAAATGATAATAGAAAATATCCAATAATGTTTCCCTTGGCCAAGATATACACAATTGATAGGAACCGAATAAATGACACAATATTCTTAAGATAAAGTCATTAAGGGCCTTAATGATCCCTAAATATCATTTCAAGCCCAGGTTCGTATTCAGCATGTAAAGTAGTCCTTATACTGAGGTTTTCAATGAAATCTAGTCACCGGAAAAATACCAAAAATTACAGGTTATAGTTCAGGGTATTTTTTTAGCTCAATATATATATATATATATATATACATATATTGAAGACACCATATTTGCTGTTTATCATTTTCTTGTGTATTTGAATTATTCGATTTAAGTAAGCACTTAGCCTGACGATATACGACTTATACAGAACTGATTTCATTCTTACCTCCCTTTAACCCGAGTCGTGTTACATAATCCTTACTTGATCTGGGGTCAGGATGTCATTAATCTCCAAGCAGAGCTGGAGGACGACGAAGTTGCTCACAATAGTGCAGACACTTTTCGAATCTTTCCTCCCTCCTGGAAGAGTTTCTGTCTATCTTTATCTCAAGTTATCTCTCTTGTTTTCTCCACTTTGTCTGTTGCATCTAACTTCTTCCTCTTTTCACATACGCTCTTTTCTCTCTCTTCGTTGTCTTTTCATCGTTTTGTGATCCCTCTCTCGCTTGTTAGGTACGAGCGCCGTGATCAGGCACACAGGCGTCAGGCAAATTACCATCACCGAGCGGGGTAAATCCTCGCCTGAAGGCAATCAGACTCGGTAGCAGACCTGAGCGCCAGCAGTAGCCGCTGAGGCGAGGCTACTAGACGGTACCTCCCCGCCTGCCCGCCCGCCTTTCGGGCGCCAACAGAACCTCTCACTTATTTATATTTCCCCAGACGCTTGTTCCTCTCCTGCTGTCTGGTGTGTGCCACGCTCGCCCAGGAAAATTGATGTGGAGTAAAAGTTTCCCCTGGGGACATGCATAAGGCTCGTCTGTCATGGTGGGGGGAGTTGGATATTCTAAGGGAGGACTGGACAAGTTGGTTCCTGCCACGATGAAATAAGTTTATGAGAGCTTCTCCCTTATGTGTATGATTGGAGAGTCAGACTGGTGGGTTGGTAGCAATCCACTGTTGTCGTGGTAAGAAGAGAAGACGCTGCCCATGACCATTATGCATTCTATTGACGTTAATGTCAGTAAATAAATCAAATATCCTCGGAAATCAGATTTTGATGAAGATTAGTAAACTTAGGTTTACTAATTGGACTTGACGATAATACCTACACATGGGAACAGCGTCGTCTCTTCGTGCAACAACTTCTTTGAATGTGACGAACACACCATTTTTGATACTGCGTAGTGAATGCAACAACATTGATAAAACATACACATAAGCAGAAACAACTGCGCTCAAGGGTGTTGTACGCTTCTTTAAATTCTGTAAATTGTTTACAAACTCTTGGCCACAGTACGGTGAGAAAGTTTTACCATATCTAACGAAAGTCGTCTCCGTGGACTGGCCGTATGAATAATTGATGACCAACGGGTAATGTCTGTCTATCCGTATCCGATGCACATAGAGTACCGTCCCATGGGAGGGCGATGGTCCGTGTTAAACCTCAAGTTTCCCTGTTTCTCTCACCCTCACCACTGGTCTTCAGGTAGTGTTTCATGCACACCCTCATCCATCCTAATTCCCTCCTCGCGGTGTAACAAAAAAAAAAAGAAAAAATCAGCAACAAAAGCGACAGGATAACCTACGGTATGAATTTTGTTGAGCCACAAAAGGTAAGTGAGAGAAAACAGAAAAGACTTGGATGTAATAATCTCTGACGACATAAACCCCAGTCTGTTGTGTGCAGATGCTGTTAAGAAAAAAAAAAAAGGGAAGTGGAAGGGCCGATTTCCTTAACTAGGCTTCATAAATAAAGCTTTTAGAATCGGTCATAAGAAATATAATCCCCACACTCCACAGTCTTGGTCACCCTACATGTAAAAGACAGACAGAATAGAAAGAGTACATCGTCGAATGGCAGTGAGGAATTTGCTGATCCTTAGTGTAATATTGTCCGTTTTGATTGTCCAGCCATGATGGGGCTGTTGTTCTAGAGTGATATGGCTTATCATGAGTTAATGATAGTCTGTTATGGGCAGTAATGAGTTCATGAGAGCTGCATTAAACGTATATAAGACTTCGGTTTGAGTTGTTATGACATGTAGTCTTCCATTATGAGCTGTGGAGGTCTGGTTTGTGTCATGATGGTGGTGTATTATGAGCTATGTGTATATTACCTGATGCGCTGCGCTGTATTGGACTGTGTCAGCTTGGTACTGTTGTTAATAGATCATGTTATTCACCATTCATCCGTCGTCACCACGTGTCCTACATCGTGTCCCTTCATCATTCATTGAAGACAACACCGGGAAAGTATTTTTCTTTTTTTTAATTTTATCTTAATCTCTAATATGCCACGAAGCGCTCAGAACACTTTAAGCTACATGGGAATAAAAAAATCTTCCGTAAACGAAAAATATTATCCCAGATTTCCATAACTACCGAGTAATAAAACTCCTGGGAGACTTTATTAAAGAGAAAAGGAAAAAAAATTGGAATCTGAATATTCTGAATAATGAACTCATATTTTATTCACGGCAGAATCGTGTTAATTCTGGGAACTGGTTAAAGTCAACACACTTTTTGTGTTTGAATTATCTATCCAAATAAAGGAAAAGGGTAAGTGTCTTTCCCGCCTCTCTCTCTCTCTCTCTCTCTCTTTAAACTACCTACCTTCCGTATGCCGACGGTAACCAAATAGCCTCGCTCACTCCAGGGATGGAACCCTATGTTCCGAAAGCGGTTGGTCCACCATGCACTCAGTTGCTAGAGTACATCAGTCCACGATGACTACCGAAGTCCAGTCCAAAGTGAACACGAATACTTCATGTGTAATACTGGTTGAAATTCAGGCAGGTCAAGTCATCGTCTGAGGTGAATCCTTGAAAAGAAGATGGGATTACAGTGAGTAGCCCCAAGACGAGGATGACTGTTTGCGAGAAATAAGAATATGATAGTCTCTAGTGAGGGAAAAAGAGCCAACGTGAAGTGCACAGTTCATCTTAAACATAAGACAGAGTTCATCCCACGCTGGTTGTGATGAATTATTCCCTCAGCATCAGGGGGAGAGGAGGTTGTGTCGTCTCAAAATAGAAAGGTGCAAAACCTTTCTTCGTGAGTTTTGAGCCAACGGATCCGACGAGATATCTTCCCGGCTTATGTTTAGTTTCTCCTAAGAAACTGAATAAAGCAGAGTGCTTGTGTCTTCCTTTATCGCCAGCGTTGCATAATATGTTCCGCTGAGGATATACAGTATGTATATGCGTGCGTGTGTGAGTATTATTTGTGTTACAGGAAGGGAGTTTTTCACTCGTGTTGGCCCGTCTCTCAGCCTTGTATATATGTACCATGTCTTTACTCTTATGTGTACACACACACACACACACACACACACACACACGCCAGCCCAAACTAGATACCCATTCTTGACTAGTCCCAAGGGGAGGATGAATACCTGGGTTGGTTGTGAGCCGACTATTTTTTTCTTTTTCATATCGCTCCAAGACCAATAGACAGAGACGATGACACATGAAACTGAAAATTAGCAGTGTTACATTAAAACATTTTGTATTCTACAAAAGCTAATGTTTCTCTTTCTTTCGTCCGTGTGTGTTATTTCCAGCACAAGCAAGGTATCGTCAAGAACAGATGACCGAGTCTTAGAGGGAAAAAAGAAAATTCTCCATTGGCCCATTTTTTCTGTTCTTTCTTTTGTAAAACAAATACAGGAGGAGGGAATTTCCCAGCCCCCCCCCCCCCATTCCTACCCCTCTAAGTCGCCCTCTACGACACGCAGGAGATACGTGGGCAGTATCCCCAGGGATGAAATCTACGTGATATGTCGATTGAATATTTCCCTTCACATCAGTTTAGAAACAACGCAGCCGAATGTACACAGCGTAAAACAAAGAAACGTCGGGTATTTTCGGAGTGAAAAGGTTAAATGCTGGCAGCAGAGGTGCCTAAATTAATCATTCTAGTATGAATTTTAAATTTCCCTCCCAGCCGAATTTCCAATTTCGAGCCTAAAACATTTCTACAGCTGAATGTGGATTTATTCTCGACCTGATCTTAGAATATTTTCGAGGGTATCTTGAGTTCCACACATATGAATATCTTTTATGAACGTAACTTCACGTGAGAGAGAGAGAGGAATTTTCGCTGACCGTTGCATTTAGTGTCATACCAAATCTCAACCCTGTGGTTGTCATTACAGAATCTCCTTTAATCTAGTTGAATTGATTCGTCTCATTAATGACCGTCCACAGTTCGACTCAGCATAAAAGTACTAATCTGCACTGCCAAAATTGCAGGATCAGTAATCTGGGTAGATGTTGCAGGATCAGCAGTTTGGGAAGATGTTGCAGGATCAGTAATTTGGGAAGATGTTGCAAGATCAGCAATTCGGATGGATGTGTGCAGGATCAGTAATTTAGGTAAACGGTGCAGGATTAGTAATTTGGGCAGATGTTGCTGGATTATTGATCTGGGTAGATGTTGCACGATTTGTGATCTGATCAGATGTTACAGGATCGGTAATTTGGATAGATGTGCTTTATTTTGGAAGAAAAGATTAATTATGAAGAAGATATCTGTTTGCCTTTCTCTTATCTTTAACTCATATTAGGGTGGATCAATTGTATATAAGTGCCACACATTCCTTACTTTTGAATTCTGCAGAACTGCATTTTTCAGGAAAAGGGGTTTTAACCCCAAAAGCATAGGCTGGAGTGAGGATATGACCGTTCAGTTTACAAGAGTAGACCAGCCGCTCTAAGGACAAAGTAACATAAAAGATTCCGTTTTCTTTGAAAATGATTCTCATCTCATTGCTTTATTGAGCCTCCAGTAACATGGCTTCCTTTATTATTTATTTTTCTGATTGTGGTCGGATAAAATCACAAAAAAATTAGATGTTCAGTTCATCCATTTGAGCTCCTTCTAAACTGTCGGTTTTAATTATGATCTTCGAGAAATTGTCATATTTTGCGTTGGATGGATACGTTCCAGTAATCTTTTCATCTTAGTCGTAATCATTCCCCTCTAAAAAGATGAGAACAGAGGACGAGTTATCGTAAAGCAAAGGAACAGAGAGACAGACAGATAGGCAGACAAACGCCCGACTAATATAACAACAGCTCTAAGAGATTTAAGAAAAGATAAACATGCGAATATTGCGTCTCCATCGCGGACACGGGGCTGGGCTGTGCTGTACGTGCATAAAGAATGGAATAATCTCGCCAGGATTATGGTGCTTAAAGCCTGGCAATATATGTATCGATTCCCAATATGCTGCTCCCACGGCACACTCCCGGTGACCCAAGCAATTTCCTTTAAGTCTCCCCAGATATCTTAGGACTCTTCTCTTTCCATCCTATAACCTCTCTCTCTCTCTCTCTCTCTCTCTCTCTCTCTCTCTCTCTCACATACACTCACACACTCACTCCCTTATGCTTTTCCTTCCCTCTCACTCTTACTCTTAGCCTTCCTTTACGCCTCTCACTGCCTTACCCACGTCAAGAACTCCCGTTTCTGTCTCACGTTCGTTATCCTCGCCGACTTGGATGACAGAACTTCGCTTTCTCCAATATTCATTTTCTCTCGTGCCTGCAGTCCTCGTTCTCTGTACTGCTCTTCCTTCGCCCCAGACGCGACACTCAAGACCATGTGCTTCGCAGCCCGTTTACTCTTCCAAGTCTTGCTTTGGCTGAAGAACGATCGTGATCGCTATATTCTTTCAATTCATTTTAACGCCTCACAACTTCTTATTCCCCGTCACAGTCGTCCTTAGTTGAGGTATTCTTGAAATACCCAGATTTTTTTTGAGTCTTATCAAAAGCAGCTTTTAAGATTCTTTTTTTTTCGGGACGACGATTCCTTAGTTTCATGCATGACCACCACCAAGCTCCCTTCGCATTGAACTTGTTCATCATGCGAATCCTTCGAAGTCAATTTGTCATATTCCCTTAGTCTCCCGTCCATTTGATGGACAGACAACGGAGACACCAGCTTCCATCATCTTCCACCTGAGACCCGCCTAACTATTCTTCATGTGCTATATATATATATATATATATATATATATATATATATATATATATTTCTATTTCCCCCATTATCTTCTCTAT
>JAYMFT010060679.1:0-14922 GCA_038088735.1 Panulirus argus | reverse complement strand
TATCCATTTCCTATATATATATATATATATATATATATATATATATATATATATATATATATATATATATTACCAGTTTGCTGACAGGATAAATGGGGCAATGCTCACAGTAAACAGGAGAGATAAAGGAGACAGTTAATTTCGCGATGGCACAACGGAATGAAACGCCGTTCCGCTCTCGTTTCCAAGCCAGTCCTCCTGGCTGGTTCATTCCGGGCAACGTCTCTGGGCATCGGCACGGGCGGAATACATCGTTCTCCTCGTCAGACAGGAACTCAGGGTACAGCATCCCCCTTCGGGAGGAAGGCTTCATGGTCATGGTCAGGTCAGGTCAAGTCGAGGGCAAGGTGTTATTTGCGTGGACAATTTATCACACCAGAGAAGTCGTGAGAATAGAATGTATTACAGGAATATTCATCACGTGTTGTTCACGGTCGACATGTTTGTCCAGCGGCGATGAATGGGTGAATGAGAGCTTTTTCAGTGCATGACATTGCATAGAGGCGCATCATGCAGACAGGTCGTAATGAATGTCGGTCCCGACTGGCAATGAACCGCTCTTTATTTTATGTTAAATAACCATTTAGCTTCGCTGGATAACTACGTGATATAAAGTCGTTAAATGATTTTTCTTTTATCGGTGAATTGACTTTCTGTACTGTTTAGGGTAAAGTATCCACTGCTATAAGAAGTGAATCTGGAATATATGTTCGTAAGTCTGTAAATGAATCTCTGAGAAATGTTGTAAACGTAAATGTTTGTTTTGATTTTTGGCAAATTATGATCATTAGAAAATTTGAAAAATAGGGTTTTTCACTTTCTTCCGAAATTCGTAAATACTTTACCTATTGTCATATTTTTTCCTGTCATAATTCTCGTTATATTTCATTTATGGCCCGGCCTTGATGTGGGCTTTGGTCCGTGACCGTATCCTTCAACATAAAGAAAGAAAAGACTATATATTTTACTGTTTTTATTATCTATGTTTGTACAGGAAGAATTTTTGGATGTGTCTGTCGACTCGAACGCTTTCTTAATAATAAAAACCTTATTCTGAAAACCCTTAGAGAATTCGATCGTATCTTTATCGAGTCTTTGAATTTGGGTAACTTGAGTGTCACGTCCTGACGCCAGAACCATATTGCTTCCTACGCTTGCAATGAGGAAGTGAAGCCTCTCGTGTTTCTGTACATTTTGACACCGGCAGGGTACAGGAGAGGGCCTCGCCCGCCCGCTTGATGGATGTACCGTGCAGACGTGACAGCATAATCCATCCGTTCCCTGTACCTCACCCAACGATAACAGATGAAATTGCTTTAACACGGGACCCGGCCGTGCGAGCGAGCGAGCGCTGGCAACGTCAGCCATCAGCTGTCTCAGTCATTTATTACGTTTCGAAGGATTACGTGAGCGTCTTTCCCGCCTAGCCGTCTGTCGTGCTGGGAATTTCAACAGAGCAGTTATTAAGAAGGGCAACTTCCCCGTAAATTCGGGCATGAACATATAACGCGTTATGTCATGTACCATCATCTCGGTGAGGAGTGGACCAATTATTGCATGTGTTTCGGAGATGAATGTTTTCTGTAAATTGGATCGTTGTAATTCATACAGGCTGGCGCACCTTCGTTAATTAAAGTATGTTCAGTTTCACCTCTGCAGATAAAGCTGTCTGCACACACACACACACACACACACACACACACGAACATACAAATATACACACATTTTATATATATATAATGAATTTAAGAAATATTAGAAAAAATATCGGGAATATTGTTAAGATTCTACAGATGCTGTAGGCAGAAAAAATTTAGTATATGACTGACATTAACTTGTCCTCCTCAGGTGTTTGTGGAGAGGAAGGGTTTTTGGAAGAGGGAGAGACGAAAAGAAGATAAGACGTAGTCTTACAGCTTCGTTGTGCAAGGATATTAAGAAGTATCTTAAAGACCAATCCTCGTGTGGTTTGTCTCCGCACAGAAACTGTAGGAAGAAGTAGCCACTCCCGTGCCTTCGTTGTAGGTGTCAGGGGCTGAGAGACACTCAAAGAGCTCACGAGATTAGTTGCCGGAATGATATCCGTAGAAAAGAGCAAGGGAAACAACATCAAACCATTCAAAATGGTTGATGAGAAATGGTTACTGGAGAGCTGGTGCTCCGGAAGGCTTTGAATTGCAATATGATTACCATACTTACATAAAGAGACAAACGTCCCATATACATACATCTCTGCAGGGTAAAACTATGTAATCACATATGTACAAGACGCGTTGTGCCCGGCGTAGAGAGTTTATCCAAGCGCAGTTCTGAAATTCTACCGACATTTTTAAGTCGCTGTATTGGATAGTGAGGACAGACGATAGGGGTGGTTTATGGTATGCCAAACAGTGTCATTCTTGATACATTGAAGGTACAGTCAATAACTGTAAGTCTTTGTTTTATCTAAAGTATCTGCATCTCTGTCTATCCCTGTTTCTGTATCTATTTTTCATCTGTAGATAGACGGATTCGCTGGTTTCGTTAGATCAGTTAGATGAGCAAAATCTCATCAGCGAACGTATAACGAGAGGGAACAATGCATTTAAGAGGTGCTGCCAGTTTTGCTTAGTGCGCATGAGTCACGTTGGCGTAGTTGCTCTTTGCTCGACAAGAACTGAAGCTTTTATGGAGCAGACTCTCCTCTTACGGAGACTCCCTGTTCCTTATGTTATGGTAAATGTAACCAAGAGATATATTTCGGTAAGAGAGAGAAAGAGAGGTAGAAGAAAAAGGACTTAGAATTAAGATATGTTAATTTACAAGCTTTAAGTGTATTAGTTTACTGGTTTGTCTCTGACGTTTTCTTTCTTTTCCTTTCAGGTATATCAGCTAGTCCAGCCATCGGCATTCTTGGAGGCCTTTGACTCGTGTGGCAAAGGAGATAACATTGCTGTGATGACTTGTCGAGGGATGATGATGATGATGATGATGATGACTGCTAGTGCCAGCGCCCAGGTCGGTGAGACGACCACCTCAGCCCAGACACTGTTGTAACAACGATCCGACCAACTGAGCCGACCCACCCACCCAACCCCACCTCCGTCATGTTGAACATAAGCACGGCGGCGCCACTGTTGGCTGCCGCCCTCACCACCCTCTCCCCTTCCATGACTTCGCTAGACTCGCCCGTCGTCACTACCACCACCACGACGACGACCACCTCGACCACCTTCGACCCGCCTACCACCGAGCTGTCCCTCGACCTCTTCAACGACACCGCGTTCATCAACATCTCCGATCTCGAGACCGGACGGGACCCGGACGAAGACAGCGGGTACGCCGCGTTCCTGGCGGGTTCCCGGTACGTGGTGCAGCGGGTACTGGTGCCCGTGGTGCTGGCCGTGGGCGTGATGGGCAACGCCGTGACCATCGTGGTCCTCACCAGGCGCCAGATGCGCTCCTCGACCAACAACTACCTCACGGCGCTGGCCATCTCGGACCTCCTGTACCTGGTCTTCATCTTCTCCCTCTCGATACGCCACCACCCGGGGATGAGCCGCCCCCACCACTGGTTCTACTGGCACTACTTCCGCTACGCCCTCTGGCTCACCGACGCCTCAAGTAAGTACGACAACACCTCCTGCCACGCTTTTCCTAGTGCTTAAGTGCCTTGTAAGTAAATGCGGGTCGTAAATATGCATCTTCTGGCCTTGACGCCCCATTGTAGTGAGCCAACTGTGCAAGAGTTAATCTGGTAGGTGTTCACCATTCGAGGATTTTTAAGGTTCACCTTAAGGTGAGTGACTTGTTCCCTTGCCACACAGCTCGACCCCTCACTCATATCCATTGATATGGACAGTAAATATACCAGACGACTCGAAAGCCTCGGTGACACTAGGCCACTTTGGTGACGGGTCGAGTCCTGTGGCTGTACAAGCTCTTTATCTTGGGGACTTTAGCCTCATGGTACCTCTTCGTACACTGGGGTCTACTGTGCGTGTCTCCTGTTGTGACTGTTCTTGGCTCTAGGTTGTCAACATCCTCTGACACTTTATGTGGTTGATCTTGCTGCCCCATTCCAGACTAGTGGAATAAGGCATTCCCGCTGTGTACGACATTCAATACACGCACATTCTAGCTGTTTACCTAACCTCGTCTGCTCGGACATTTGGGCGCTCACATCTGGAACTGTACCCCAGCGAGTTTGAGTCATGGGTCTGATGATATCGTGTGTCTTCCCCGTTCATTGTAAAGCTTCAGAGGTCGCTGGAGTACGACAGGCACCTGTTTGTATATTTTTATATGCGTATTGTATATGTGGCGTGCGAGCTGCTAACTAACTTTCCGGGCATTAGTTCGCCAGGAGCCGTCTTGACAAAGCACGGACGACTCGGCAACACAATGACCTTCATGTAAACGCCGACCGAGGCGTCAGGTCGGCGGAGCCGTTAATTCAAAACAGAGGCTTCAACTGAGGCGAATTAATCACCCCCTGGTTATGGTAATGCGACAGCGGCAGAGCCAATCAAACTCCGACCTGTAATCACATGTCCCCCTCTTGTGTGATTGGGAGCATTATGAAAGAGGAATCACTCGTAGTTGGATGGCGAAACGGGTAGGTTTCAAGAGCAGACCTAGGCTAGTTGTGAGACCACGGGGCAAGGCGTAAGCAATTCTGTCTGATTGGACTCGGTGGCTGCAAGGTAGTGCCTCGATCTTGGACCGAAGCTGGAGTTCCAGTCAGGCAATCGAACGGCACGCCACATTTTCTGTTTAGAACCAGCTTCCTAAAACGTATGACTTTGTGACTGCAAGTCTCAGTCCAAGGGGTAGATTTGAGGAGAGAGAGAGACTCCATTGGCACCTTCCCTGTTTGGGGAACACCTAGCACTTTCGGTCCCATCCTTCTGAGCCTTCCCCTGAGCGACCACCTGTCTATTAAGTCCTAATCTGCAGACCCATCTTTGGGGGGAGTGTTTCAAAGTTACTCTTGATTAGAAGCATGGCTGGTGAAACTAGAAAGTAAACTGTTACTCTAGTGGAGCTCACGAGACAGTTCGTTATCCTGTGGAACTACGGACGTTGGACTGACCATCAAGAAAGTACTTGTGGTGTGACGCCACGGGAGTAGAAGTCTCGAAAATTGTCGCAAATTAATGTCATTAGATACGAAGATTAGTTCATGGGGTATATTGTGTTTCTTTTGTTATGTGTGTGTGTGTGTGTGTGTTTGACTGGTTGTCCTGTGCCCTCAGTTGTGTCTTGCAGACAAGGTCTAAGCCGTCTTCTTTGGAGTCCTGGAACCCAAGTCTATTTTCTAAATCTTTACTCAGTTTTGGAAGAGGCTTTTCCGGTCTTATGCTGTGCATGGTGTGCCCCTTGCATGAATGTTTACGTTCTTACATTGGGTCTATATATACCAAGAATTGTCCCAAATCCAGTACCTCACGTATCTAAGGGAAAGATGTCATGAGTAGCAGTGATAGCAGACAACCGACATTTACTTTTAATTAAATCTCGTTCTCTTAAAACAACTTCTGTTCGCTGATCTCTCGATTTACTTTCCTGACAAGTCTCGCACCCATAAGTGAAGAAACCCTAGCACCACCGTCCCGTGAAACCCGAAACACCGAAGCAGTGGTACACAGAAGCCTTGTAAAGGTTCGAATGATTAATAACCCCCCCCAAGTGCCCAGACGTAACCCGCTTCACAGACGGCTGTATTCCAAGGTCTCGGGAGCAGGAGACGCGCACTTCCGGAGGTTGGCTGTGGCTTCGAACGCCTAGTAGGGAGCGATCAGAGAGCACTCAAACCCATATCCAGCGTCCTTCGCAAGCGGTCAGGCAGGACCCGAGGACAAAGCGTCTGTGGTGTCAAGACCGAAACGCAGGAAGTTCTTGCTTCAAGGGATTTCCTGGAGTCCAGAGAATTGAAAACTGACGTTGAAGGCTTTGATCCACGGTTCGAGCGTGTTTGCGAAATAACGTCTACGATTCCTTCCAGCTTCCAGAATATAAGAAAAGGAGAACGTTATTGTGAATTGTTCGATGGATAGACAGACGGGTATATAAATATATATTACTCTGTATATTTATAAGCTCTGTGGGTTTACTCGTTAGTAAGTGATGGAGAGATGTATATATATACTGTGCCTTTATACTTTGGGGGTTTATATGGTTTTGCGACAGTAAACGTGGTTCATCAGTATTTTAAAGTTTAAAGTTTCAGGTGATTTTTTTTGTGTCTGTCTCGTGTGAAAGGGAATCTTTATCTACTATTTGCTCTTGTCTACTTGGGGTAGGAGGAAGCTTAGTGAAGATAATGGTGGAGCGAATGATGTGGGTTTAGTGAAGATGAATGTGCTGTGGGAGGGTATCATTGACCCAGTACATTCAGACATAAGTGTGTGTGTCTGTGTGTGAGAGTGTTTGTACGTGTGTTCGAGTTGATTTCTGCGTCCGTTTGCGCGCGCATTCGTAACGAGTTTCGTGTAGGATTGTGTGCTGTAACAACCATGTGGGGCAGTTTTGTCCACGGTTTGTGTGGGGCGCAAGGAGAAACTTCGGGGAAATTGAAAAGTGTTTAGCCCACTAGTTTTCTTCAGTTCCGTTCGCCCAGACACCTTTCACTCCTATTTACACGCTCAGTTCACCCTCTTCCCCCATTTCTTATGCCCATCCTTCCACACATTTTCTCTGTCTCGCCTTCACATGTGTATTTCCGGCTGCTGCCGGGAGATAGGAGAGGAAAATGGGTTGCCATCACTTCTCCCATTTTCCTTCGTCTTGCCTGCTCTTCGTCACCTCACAATCGTCTCCTCTCTTCAGTTCCTCTTTATCACCCGTCTCTTGTTCCAGCTGCCTTTCCATTCTCCTTTTCCACGCTATTCCCACATCTCCCGCCCCCACACGTCCGTCACACCAGCGTTGCACCAACACCATCGCTATCACCATCACCTCCTGGACAAAAACAACCTCCGGGAGCGACTCGGAGGGAAATCGTCAACACTTATTTAGTCTCCTCCTCCTCCTCCTCCTCTTCCTACCGCAGGGCCATCAACACCCCTGGGAGACCCACGCCACCTCCTTCAGGAGTACCAGCGGTAATGATTGCCCACCACGAGAGGGTCCCGTATATAGACGGTGCCAGGATAGTCGTAATTAGTATATTGACAGTCATTATCGTCGTCATTAGATACGACTAAGCTACTAATGAATCAGAAATGGATAGAATGAATTGGACTGATGTGGTATACAGGGGGCGACGTGCTGTCAGTGGGCTGAACCAGGGCGTGTGAAGCTACCAGAGGGGATGATACCACGGAAAGGTCTGTGGGAACCATAGCTGTCGATACCACAGTGGTTACCTCTAAACTACCTCCTTGTGTGGAGCATACCAGACAGTGATTAACGGTACTCTTGTCTCTGACGGCAAATGTTGGACCATAAAACATTTTCTCTCGGGCAGGTAGAAACGCACGAGTTGTCTTTCTCCTTCACTCACAGGAGCATTAAAAGCAAAGTCTGGCGACATGATGAAGGAGAAAGTCGTCTCCTACACCCAGGCCTGATCTGACTAAAGTCTTCTCCTGTATCCTGACCTGACCTGACTAGAGTCGTCCCTTTTTACCCTTACTTGAGCTGACTAAAGTCGGCTTCTATATCCTGACCTGACCTGACTGGAGTCGTCTCCTATATCCTGACCTGTGTCGACTGACTACAGCCAAAGATAAAACTGCAGCAGAGGCGCCATGATATGGAGAGAACACTGGGAACAAACAGGTCTTTAGACCCACGTGTGGCTGAGGATCGTATGTGGCCCCTGGTGAGGGCTGGAGGTAGAGTGGTGCTCGAGTGGAGTACTGGGAAGTAATGTGGTTCTCAGGTGGAGTACTGGGAGGAGGAGTGGTGCTGAGGTGGAGTACTGGGAGGTGGAGTGATGCTGAGGTGGAGTGGTACTGAGGTGGAGTACTGGGAGGTGGAGTGGTGCTGAGATGGAGTACTGGAAGGTGGAGTGGTGCTGAAGTGGAGTACTGGGAGCTGGAGTGGTGCTGAGGTGAAGTACTGGGAGGTGGAGCGGTGCTGAGGTGAAGTACTGGAAGGTGGAGTGGTGCTGAAGTGGAGTACTGGGAGGTGGAGTGGTGCTGAAGTGGAGTACTGGGAGGTGGAGCGGTGCTGAGGTGGAGTACTGGAAGGTGGAGTGGTGCTGAGGTGGAGTACTGGGAGGTGGAGTGGTGCTGAGGTGGAGTACTGAGAAATGGGGTGGTGTGGGGTGGTCTCTGCCGAGGAAACGGTACACGACACGACCGTTGTCCACGACCCTATCTGTACCGGGGGAGGTTGCAAGTTACACCATCCAATCGACTTGGTTTTGTGCCGCGAGAGATGGTACACGTACCGTCCGTCTTTCATGTTGCCACTGCGGTACTCTGCACCGACGGTACTCGCAGTAGAAGTGAGAAGTGCAGAGCTATGGTCACTACCGACACACACACACACACACACACACGTATCAGTGTGTATTATGTGTGTAAGCATACAGGTATGTACATATGTATGTATGTTTGTGTAGGTGTGTGTGTATATAAACATGTCTGTGTGCGTCTATATGTGTGTGTGCGGGGTTTTGTCATATGTAAACACGCCAGTATATACAAACCACCCGAATGCAATTTTCGCTCTTCCCTCCCACCGGATAGTTTCCCCCTGGGGCTGTTAACGTCTTGTGATGGCCTGAAATTCCAATTTGCCAGGTACCGTCCCATCTCGGGGGGTATTATGGGAGCCTTATACCCGAGATGTAGAGGCAGCCTTATACCGGAGGAGGTAGCGCGAGCCTCGTACTAAAGGTGGAGCCACTAAGCCTTATATTGAGGGTGTATTAAGCTTTCGGTAGCAGGTGACGGAGAGAGGACTTGATCGCGTCGGCGAGAATGCCACTCCGTCGGCAATATAAGAATCGTGCGTTCGGTGCCGTTGATCGCTTGAGTAATACTGATCGTATGGTTTTCGTAAACCTGACGCAGTCGTAGTGAGGTCACGTTGTGCAAGAGATTAATCATCTGCGAGGATACGACCCTTGAGTAAGACGGTACTGGTCCTCATATTCAAGGGCCGTACCGTATTGATCACGGGCTCGTACGTACCGTCGTGCTTTGGCTTCGTACCGTCCCGCTTAAGTGTTCGTACCGTCGCGCTTCGGTGTCCTACCGTCGTCCTGAGTCCAGCTACGAATTTGCGTCGCTTGAAGAAAAAATATGTTAATTAGATTACCGCCCGGGTAATTAATGTCATTCTTCCACAATTTAGAAAATGAAAGAGGAAAAATGTAAAGGTGTGTAAATGTTCCAAAACAGCGAAGGAAATATTAATACGAACACTGATCATAACAACGGTCAAGAAATTTGTAGAAATATTAGTTAGAGCAGCAGTAATGATAAGAAAAATGACTTTGGAAATAATGATTATGATAATGATCTTAATAATGGCAGTATTAGTTACGCAGTGGATATTTATTATCAATAATTCACTTTGTCAATAATGGAAATGATAATGATTTTATCATAAACTTAAATGCAAAGGATAATTAGGGCGTTTCTGATGTGTGTGTGTGTGTGTGTGTGTGTGTGTTGGGCTTAAGGCTTATCGACTGGCAGGGTCCCTAAGGTCGCCATTTTCAAGCTGAAACAGTCACCTCTTCCTGTCCCCCTCCCCTCTTCCACTTTGTCAACCTCTCCTCACTCATCCTCTCAATATGTCCAAACCTTTTCAGCACCAACCGAATAATCCTTTAACGCATTCTTCAGATGTTAAGTATGATTCTAAGGTCATGGGCGCTCACGCTGCATGAAGTGCCTGAACTGGAACGACACGAGGATCAAACTGTTCCATAATTCCTTTTGTGTGGTCTTTAGGCACAACTGTCAGACGCTAGGGTTTGGTGGACCAGCCTCTGACCTGACATGACCCATGAGAGTCCGGTCAGAGACCAGACCATCGCCTCCAAAAGAATCGTACCGTCGCTTGTGCATGGGTTCGTACGTACCGTCGTGGCGAAGAGCGGTACCGTCGGGTCGGGGAAGTTTAAAGTTACACCTTCTTGCAAGCGGTCGGAGCCTGAGTGACGAATCACACCGACCACCACACTTTGTCGAGCCTTCAGTTCCAGAATGTCTGCCACACGCTTGTCTAACCGAGCAGATGGATTCCCATCCTTAACACATTGACGGATACAGATTCCCCTCACCATCGCTATAGTTGTGAATCGGAGCGTCCAGTTTTCACTCGCGTAGTACAAGGGAAGTAATTTGATTGAACTACCGTCCACCCGTTAGTGGTTCAGTCTCTGAGAGCACGACGGTGATAGCCATTGTCTTGAAATGTTAGTTGCTGTGAGGCGTTGACTGCACCGCGAGGTGAAACGGTACCTCCAGCCGTTCCGGAGAGAAGGTTAAGCTGCTGCAGTCGTTTGCACAACGTCGATTAAAAGAAACGAGGATAGGAAGATCATTGAAGCGGATAGCCCGCAAGAGAGGGAGTTGATGCTGTCCAGGAAGGAGCACTTAACCACCTTCCAGGTTGAGGTATGCAGTGTGGTCCAGGAGGAGGACTCCCTTGACAGGGCGTAGTCGAAGGCAGCCACCGAAGATGAATGAGAGATTTCCATGACTCTCTGGTGTCTGAACTCTTATGTTTCGGGGGTCTGTGGTGGTGGTGGTGGTGGTGGCTCCACCACACCCGAGGAGGAGAAAAGGCACCAGAAGTGTCGCAATCCAATGACGCCAGTGAGACAGGAATCATTTGCCAAACTCACTCCCTCCCTCCTCCTCTCCTCACCCCCATTTCCTCCGCCTTTGGTCCATAGCTCCTCCCCACTCACCCCTCATCATCTCTGCCTCTCACCCCATGCTCCCACCTCCCCTGCCTCACGCCCATAGACCCTACTTCTCCCCATCCTATGACCCATAAGTCGCTCCCCATCTCCCCATCACTTACCAAAAGTTTCCCCAAGTCGTGGACGCGCGTATTGATTCGGCCGAGACGAGTGAAGGGCCGGCCTTGTCCCAAGTCCAGTGAAAGAAGCCTTTAATTTATGGACTTAATTACTTGTAGGGGCGAAAACTCCATTATAAATGGAGACAAAAGTGATTAGTCTGTCGAGAGTTTTAATTCCCTTCGTCCATTATAGCTCATATACTTCGTCATCTACTTATACATGAAGGTTTTCTACTCCTTTGTCTACTCTCTTGGCTGATGGCAGATGGGTAGCTGTGATGTTTGGTGCCTGATGCGTTTCGTCTTTGGGTAGCTGAATAGATGGGGAAGTAAATAATTAGGTAGATCGATAGACATGTGTGTATGAATGTGTTATGTGTGTTTCTGTGTGTGCTTCTATATATATGTATGTTTGTAAGAAAACTGATATTTTTTTTCTGTTACAAATACAGTTTGTTCAGAAGTATTGAAATTCTCAGACCAATATTCATCTTACTGGTGGTGTACATTTCGGGGAATACAGGAGTGAAGGAAAGGGAGTTTCTGTTAGCGTTACTGACCATGACGCATGCACGGACCTCCTGGGGTCGAGATTGCGCTGGTTCGAATCCTTGCCGGGGCAGTCGGTACACAGTCCACTCAGTTGTTCATCCTCCCCTTATTCCTTATTCTTTTTTTTTTTTTCTTCTTCTTGCGCGAGCGAGTCAGCGTCCAGAACAAATGACCGAGCCTACGAGGAGAAAAGATCCTCATTTGGCTCTTTCCTCTGTTCCTTCTTTTGGAGGGAGGATTTCCAGCCCCCACCCCTGCTCTCGACCCTCAAGAGTCTCCTTCGACGACACGGAGGAGACACGTGGGCAGTATTCATCCTCCCCAGCCCCCAAGGATGTGTAAATTTATATATGAAGCGTTAATAAGATGGCTTTGAGTATGGTATTCATTTGCCCGTGCCGTCTCGGCTAGCTTTAGGACAACAAAACCCAGGTGTGACCCGACCCAGGGAAGAAGTGTGACCCGAGGGAAGGTTTGCATATACCCCTGAAACAGGTCATCAAACAAGGGCACATGTCAGGTCACAAGCCTAATAGAACTGAAAATCAATGATGACTGGATCCAATTTATACAAACCATGAGTTATAATCAGTTTACATTCAGCCTTTTATACCAGATCGCATTGTGTTCACTTGTGTTCCTTTGCACCGCGGATTTACAAGCGAATATTTGCGGATCGTAGCCGTAGTCTAGTTGGTTGGTTGATGTTGTCAACACGAATAGAATTATTGGTTACTAGCCAGAATTAACTTGGTTTAGTCTAGTATGCAGTTCCCCCGCGTTTGCCCTGTAGATAACACGTTGTGTTGTTAACAGGAATGGACACAGCCAAATGACTTGACCAGAGGTTGTTAATACACATGGACTCAGCCAAATGACTTGACCTGAGGTTGCTAATACACATATTTCTAACTATTTCAGAACGTATGTGTTTGCTATAGTCTCCTTGAAACTTTCGCGAGTTACATCTGCGTCATTTTCCTTTACGATGTCATCCCAGCGTTTCCCTTTCAAAAGCACTGCGAAGGTCATTGAATATGTGAGTGTAAGATCTCTCATTTTTCCTCACAAGTATTTGTTGACCAACATGCAGTCTTGAAAGGTACCTCAAAAGCAATTTGTCTGTGATTAGCCGTACCAGAGTTTTAACTGTGCCTGACATTATTGACGAATTCCTCGTCTGTACTTAGAATTAAGTCTAATGTATTCATGTCATGAGTAAGTCTTTCATTGGATAGCATTATGCCAATACCAATTAAGTTTAGGTCGAGTCTGTACCCAGCGATACAAGAAAGGAATTATCTAAACCAGCTGCTTAAAAATCATTCACGTGTATTCTGAGCTTTACGAACACCTTTGGCAGTGTGTAAAAATACTGCCACAATTTTATGGACTTCAGTTCCTCCTATGTTCAGAGGTTGACTAATCAGTTATTTAAGAAAGATAGCGGTCCGAGTGCTTATCTTAGGTAGTACTCCAGAAATTGAAAATCTTATAGGAATCGACGCATATACTGGCAACATACTCTCATGAATCGACGCATATACTGGCAACATAATCTCCAGACGCCCATCATCCAACCTTCCGTTTCATAAGTCGTTTGTACTTTCATGACAGATATAAAGAGAGCTCTATCAGTATGATCACAGACAGCCCCTTCCTCCTTTGAGCTATTTCGTCTATGCCAGCAGTTGAAAAGTAGCATTGCTTATGCCTGGAGAGACATCGATATACAGCAGAAGTTTCAGGCTCGCAGTGTTCGACTCCCACGTCCCTTCCATGCTCACAGAGGGCTGCAGCTTATACCGTACTAGATAATGACCGTATCACGGCTTCCTTTCGCTGTGTTCCTCCCTGTGTCCTCTCTCTCTCTCTCTCTCTCTCTCTCTCTCTCTCTCTCTCTCTCGGTGTCATGCCCACCTCCCCGGAAAGATGAGGTGAGATCTTAATCTCGTTAGCAAGTTTGCTCTTCAAGATTCCAGACAGTGGCTGATTTGCTTTCCCTAATTCGATCCTTGAACTCCAGCTATTTTTTTTTTTTCCAATTACAGACGTAAAATCCATCTGCCTTTGTGTACATTGTCTTCAGTCTGGCATTCAGTGTGTGTGTGTGCCCCCAGGGACGCTACCACTTACTGATATAAGCAGCAGATGACTCCAAGACCCTCTGGCAGCCTGAAGAAAGGCCGGTGTGGTGCGGCCGGCCGTTTCAGCGATCCAAGAACGGCTTGGCCCATTAAGGGCGCAAAGCCGTCCAGAGTTTGAGTGTCGAAGTTGAGATGAGGGAAGAGCCTGTGTGGCCCCTGTACTCCTGGAGCGCCCTCCCCAGCCCACTCCTCCTGACCCACCCAACCCCACTCTTCCTGACCCATCCACCACTTTTCCTACCTGTTTTCGTGGGAAGTAGTTGTTTCACCGGTGAAGACTTTCCGGGAAAGACAAAAGTAGCGAAAGATATTTTCATAGATTCGGACGGTTAAAAAAAAAGAAAGGAGAGAAAAAAGACTTCGAAGAGGAATTTTAGTGGGGACTATATGGTGTTTTGGAAGCGTGTGGTTTGATTACGTAAAGTCACTGCTGGCAAGATGTTGTCCTCGTCTGTGTATTGAGGGAAGTGGTCGACATAAAGGTGAGAAATAGAATGTGGCAGATAAGGAAAGCTGATGTATGCATGAAGGAAGTGGACGAGTGTAGATGGAGTTAGAGTCATAACCGCAGAAGCTGAAGGAAGTTATGACATTCATGAAGAGAGAGTTGAGAGAGCAGGAGACAAATTATGACCCTGAGAAACTCCGCTGTTGAAAGAATATTGAGGAGAAGGAGAGGTCGAGCCATCAGCAGTTCCAGCGATGGCCTGGAAAGAAGACTGGAAATTAGTTTACAGAGGAACATGGTGGCAGGTGGAGGGGTGGAAGTTTGAAAAAAAGATGGACTTTGGAAAAATGTCTTTAGAATTTTCTAAATATCAGAAGCCATGACGAAGAAACACGCAAGACACTGAAGGATGCTGCTGGAAACCTCACGCTTTCCAGGGATCTCAAGAAGTGTTATGAGTATCACTGCGTTGGTAAAACTGAGATTCGAGACTTGTGATCGATCGTTGTCAAAGAAGTACTCCCAGCTCGTACGGTACAAATAGGTGATTACACGTACACGTACGAGACGCACCCACGCATATACACACGCACACGCAGACTCGGCTGCACAACACAGACGCATACATTTCCTGGTCTGTGATCCAGAACTGACATTAAAGTTGGTTCGCTGTTGTAGCAGTAGCTCAGAGCGTGTTAACCCGTGAGCGACATCCAGTAATTGAATTGACCCCGCCTCTCTCTCTCTCTCTCTCTCTCTCTCTCTCTCTCTCTCTCTCTCTCTCTCTCTCTCCCCACC
>JAYMFT010060668.1:0-14923 GCA_038088735.1 Panulirus argus | reverse complement strand
GACCCACTTTGGGGGTAGAGAGAGAGAGAGAGAGAGAGAGAGAGAGAGAGAGAGAGAGAGAGAGAGGGAGAGAGATTCTGAGAATAGAGGATAAGCAATAGGTCAAAGATAATGAGTGAAGGGTATTTGACTGAAGTGCCGTGGGAGGCCACTTGAGGAGCGTCGGGCTTCAAGTGCGTTGGGAGAAATGCCCGCGCCTGATGAGGTCTCCATCTTCTGGGGGGGGGGGAACCTTAAGTCGGGGGAAGACCAGTGACCCACCTCCACCTACCATCTCAAAACAAGAACTTTTGAAAATCCCTAAAATGCCACCTTTTTTTCTTCTGCTTCTTCTGGTTTCTCACCTTACCTTATTCGATTTCCCCGCCATGTGTAACCAGTTGGTGAAGGCTGTGCAATGCGAGGTCAGAAGAACAGAGATGATGTAGTAGTGTTGTGATATATAAATATTTATATGTTAAAGGAAATATGAGAGGGTGAACTACGGTAAGGAAGACCTGAAGCAAGTTTGGGGAGACTTGAAGCAAAGTTTTCTCTATCTCTTCAGGAAGTTACCGCAGATGTAAGACTTTAGCAAACCTGGTCTTGCTAATACTTCTTATCATGCTCCGGATGGAAGGAGACCAAGTGTATGATAGATGGGCGGGATGATAATGCTATGTTGATAGCCCAAGTAGAGTATAAAGTCTCAAGTATTACTAGCCGTACCTTGAGACTTAGTGATCAATCCCACTGCCAGAGGAACCTTATGGGTAGCCAGCCATCCCTTGAGACTCGGTGATCAGTTCCACCACCAGAAGAGCCTTGTGTATTGCCAGCCGTCCCCTGAGACTTATGGTATAATCCTGGGAAACTACTGTGATGTATATAACCCCTGCTGGAGCACGTACGTTTGGGCCGGAGACAAAGTAGCTTAACGTGAATGGGAACATCAAAGATATCTCCACCCAGACAAGTTGAGGACAGGTCAATACACTTGCTCGTCTGGCAGCATGTGACGTTTATCCTTTTGAGATTGAGGAAATCTATTACAGATTATTGTCCTACTGGCGTGTATATGCGGCAGGAATATAGATAAAGAAATGAAGGAATTGTCTCTAACCAGTGGAGCAAGTAGAAGGAGTACTTACTGAAAACTATGGGTCTGTGCCTTGATATACCGTTTGCTGCATTAGGCAAAAGTTGGTTAGGTTCACATCCAGGGGTATGCCAGGAGAGTGGTGCCAGAATCAAGAGGGACGATTTCTAAGGGACAGTTCAGAGAGAGAAGCCCCTCCAGCGGCCTACAGTGGACAAATCCATTCTGTCTATTCTTTTGCTTCGTGTCCGTGGACATCATAGAGCTCATTGGCTCCCCTCGGTTTCAAGGACTTCAGTTTATGCCGTCACGAGATCCGATGTCGTAATCGGAAGTAATCGTGTCTCGAGTTTGTCCTCTGTGTCATCTTGAGGAAGGTCAAGACTTTTGCGGCTTCTGGTAGCTTCGGTGCCTCTCACAGGGTAGTGCAGTTTTAGTTACCCGATGAAGACCTCGAAAGCTCTAGTACCTAAACTGCATACAGAGATAACTTCTTCTTTTGCTGGATCGAGAAACTTTGAAAATGTGTCACTTAGATCCACTGACAAGAAGAGATGTCATGGGGGAATAATATAAAAGGAAGGGGGAAATATGACGGAGAACACTATTACCATATATTCCACCCATTGAGCACGACATTTGACTATGATGACCTGGCTTCTGACCTGACCCTTTAAATGGTTAGGTTTGAGGTCAGGTCACAATACCGGAAGGATCGTATCGTATCTCATAGGCGTCAATATGCCCTCGTGCTCAAAGGGGTTCGGGTATGTTGTTTGTAGACAAATTATCCGAAATGGAGAGATCTGTGGCAACATCATGGCTTGACGGAATGTCTGGCAAGACTCGGAACGAACCAAGGAAAAGCATTGCGTCACCGAGAGAGTAATGGACGCGTGGAAGAACTCAAATGAATAGGAAGAATTGGTCTAGCTTGGGAAATCCAAAAGGCTGCCCGAATGATGAAATACTATAAGAAATAAAGCAGTATCTTGATAAAGCTCCTTCCCCATGCTAGCAAAAAGGTAATTGATTACAATATGATGTGACTACACACACACACACACACACACACACACATGACTGTATGTTGGGTGATGGCCAACACCCCCAACAATAGGCTGCAAGTCACTTTGCGTGATGGTGAATAAGCGAAATGCACCGTTGGACTGTCAGGGTCTGTCATACGCCCACCAATATGTGGGATGGAGAGTGTAGGATGCTAGAGCGCCTAAGCTCCCCCACAGATACGTAGGGCTAGGGTGGTGGTGCGGACCAGCAATCATCCAGACGAAGCAGATCTGTTCCTCTTTTTCCTCTTTCAGTGCACGAGTGAGGGATGTAGTCTATATCATACCACCGCTTCAGTCGAATGAGGCAGACCTCCTCGTCTGGTCACGGCAGACAGCTTGCCCTCCCCGTGTCACAGCTGCTGCCGAGTGTAACGAACCCATAAGCGCACTCTGGGAATCTCGTCGTGTGAGAAACTATTTCCTAATTCGTCAGTACGGTAGAAGAACCTCTCTCGGGGGGGCAGGAGGGATGAAGAAAAGGAGGTGATCCCGTGCAAGGTATTGCAGTCCTGGGAGAGGTGCTTTACATCTCTCACGCGCCTCCCGTAGGAATTGGCTGCCACGTCTCGGGTATCCCCTGCCAGCCTCGGAGGAGGATTCCCCCCCCAACCTCCACCACCCTGAGGACACACACACACACACGCACGGAACACCTGACTGCTCAGGAACGCGAGCCGGGGGAAGATTCTGTTTGCGTTTGGCGAGTCTCATGTTGACCTTACCAGCGCTGGAGGACGGGCGGCCGGCCTTCTCCTCCCCAACATCGTCTATCAGGGTTGGGTCAAGGCTGGTCGACCAGTCTGTTGCTTTTCTCGTGGAGTTCTCTGGTTCGACGTAAAGAAACGCAATTGGACTAATGAAGCAGATATGTGTGTAATACCAACAGCCGCTGATTGAATTTGGTTTCAGTTTGTTGCAGTTCGTATTGTTCGCAATAACGTTTTCTGTGACGACGTAAAGAAATGGGTTGCTTCCGTTTCATTCGGTGTAAGGAAAGTTTCTGACGTAGGATGCTGGTAGAAAGAAATATTTACTTGTTGGAAACATTCTTGAATGAAAGTGGAATACGGATAAAACTTAGAGAATGCAGTGAGGTAAAATATATTGAGGATATATATATATATATATATATATATATATATATATATATATATATATATATATAGAATACTCCGTTCACTTTAAAAGGATGTCATGCGATTAAATAAGGCGTGACATCCAATTAGAACGTCAGGTCATGCAGGAATCTCAGTCGCGGTTCCAGGCAAATCATCAGATGACATGTTGTGATCATGGAAATTCTTCCTCCACTCCGGGAAGACACAAGGAAGATTTGTAGGGCTCTGCTAAGCATGGATTCTCCATTAACATTTGACGCGAGCAATTGCCTTTCGCAATAGGTACAGTTTTCGGTCCATTAGGTGTTGACATCACGATGTGTCATTATGATATAGATCAAATTATGGTTTTCTCATCTCTCACATATACGTAGACTGGTGTAAGTAGGAAACTGGCTTTCCAGAGAGAGAGAGAGAGGGAGAGAGAGAGAGAGAGACCCACCCGTGAAGGTCGCCAGCTAAGGGACACATTTTATCCCTCTGGCGCACACTCCTGCTGGCAACCGACCCAAGTAGCCAGCCAGCCATGTACCGGATCGTCCTTCATGAACCTGGCTTTATACGACCCCCTCCCCCCACCACACACACACACACACACACACACACACACCTAAGTACGACGTTACGACCACTTGAGCACGACGAAACGACCCTCGCGTGTGATGACCTGGTCTTCGACCTGGGTCACGAGGGTCGAGTCAGAGACCAAGGCCATCAGACCCCAAGGGTCGTACCGTCATGCTCAAAAGGATCGTACCGTCATGTACAAGGGATGTACCATCGTTCTCCAGGAGTGTACCATCGCCCTCTAGGCCTGTACCATCGTGCTCAAGGAGTGTACCTTTTTACTCGAGGATTGTACCATTGTTCTCAAGGATGGTACCATCCTGTTCTAGGACTGTACCATCGTGCTCGCGGATTGTACCGTCGTGCGTATGGGGTTCTCATGAGCTATGACAACTTATTAGGTGGAATGGCACAGTACCCTGAGTGGCAGATTTTCCTTGCAGTATGACTTTATACTAAGGAGGAAGAAGTTCTATCGTGGAAACCACGAACGAGGGAAATTGATTAGCAGTTCTGTCACTCTGTAGCTACTTAGATGAATCTGAAGATATTACGTATGTCCAGATTGATGAAGCTAGGTGCAGTATGGCACCTAATCGTGTGGTGTGGCAACTGAAAGTGCCGCATGGCAACTTACCATACAGTATAGATACTTTCCATGCAGTATGAGAACTTCGTAAGCGTTATGGCAACTTGCATTGAGTGGAGGAGGGGGGGGGGAGGTCTAGCAGTACATTGATGTGGTAGTCTGTCATGTAGTAGCATCGACGGTGTTGAATATAGAAAGATACAAAACCAGGAGAGACGCGGTGTTCCTTAAGCTGCTTCACTCAGATCTTCGTTGTTCTTCCTGTTAAGGAAAAATGTTCCGACTCGTTTCCCTGAAGCAACTCCTTCTTATATTTATATATTTTTATTTATTTTTTTTTTTGCAGGTGATTATTTCTTGCCGAGACGTCTCACAAGGGGCGCTGTGGTAGGAGTAAAAGGGGGACGTTCAGAAGTTACCAGGAAGCCGACTCCCAAAGTTCTCCACAGATGCGAGAGAATTTATGAAGTAGTTGAGGAAGTGTGGCCTTACTGCAGGGAATATACTCATTAAGGTAATGTGGTTGAGGGAGGGAGGGAGAGAGAGAGAGAGAGCGAGAGAGAGAGAGAGCCGTGTGCTTCCGCAGAGGAAACCGCGAGGGAATAGGAGTGAAAGAGAAAAAGAGTAGGAGGAAGAAAAGGTGAAACGACAATAACTTGCAAAGGGTAATGATGTGAGAGAGAGAGAGAGAGAGAGAGAGAGAGGGGGGGGGGAGAGAGAGAGAGAGAGAGGCAGTGTCTGGAAGTTCTCTAGCAAAGTCAGACCAAAGAATGTTTGTGATGTCTGTTTCCTACCATTACATTAACTAACACTTTGAACTCTTTCCCCTCTCGTGTCCCTCCCGGCAGTTACGACCCACCTCTTTCCCTCCGCTGCTCAGCCCTGGAACTCTCTCACTCAAGTCTTTCCTGACGGCTGGGACCTAACCCACTTCAGACGGCAGGTGTTTTTCACTTCCTCAGAAACCTGGAATTCTTCCACTTTTCTCATTACTTCCTTGTCTCCTCCTCGCTTTCGGTGTTTCATTCAAGGCCTGTCCCTCGACGAGGTCTTATTTTTCGTGACTGCAAACTACGACAGATTGGAAAAGATGGACTGGAAGCAAATCCTAATATTCATAACCATGATTTTCGCCCGTCTCTGCTCAGCTCAGGTTACAAGCAGATAGATTTATAATGCTTCGTACACAGGACCTGGCGCTGCTAGATTCCACGTGGTTACACCTCAAGCTAAAAGTCATCTTCGACGAGGTTGTATCATCATCTTATCATCACTGGGCGATAAGGTGTACGGTCTCAATGAGGAACTTCTCCCGCCAAAGGAATCACATCATTTCCCTGCAGCTGATTGTAGCGCAGCCTTGAAACTTAAGGACCCCCGTAAAGAGGAACTAGGGCTACATGATTTAAGGATATACAGTAACTGTTCTCAATTGTAGATGAGGATACTGTGGTGTATGTTCAGCTGTTGATGGCATTTCACCAGTTTGGTTCGGACTTGATACACATGGCAAGCCAGAACTCTTAGCAGCGGGTGAGATACAGTTACTAGACAGTAACACAGACAGTAGACTACAGCATACCCAACCGCTAATGACAGATTAATTAGATTGTCAGGTACTGGGGAAAAAAACTATGTCGCATATTTCCCATTAATGGTAATGCTCAGTTCTTGTAATATTCTGGCAAGGAGCAGCCGTCTTGGCCAGAGAACCATCTCTGTCTGGAAACAGTACCATTCCAAAGAAACACCAGTGATTTATGGAACGCCTACCACTGTTACTATGTAGCTTGATGTCGCATAACCATCCAGCATATTTCTAAGCCTTTGTTCGGCATGCGCACTTGTAGTACGCCTGAATCTCCCAGCACCACTTCGCAGTGGATGGAAGATGAAAACCTAGAGTTACTACATTGTCAGTGGCCCAAGATGCTCTTTCTGTAAACTATTTGAGATGGGCATGATGATGATTCAGGGGTGGCGGGGAAGAACAGAGATTTCCAATGATGCCTCTGGACCAAATTGATGGATTGCCATGTCTTGTTTCATGCTGGCTCTCCGGCACTTTATTTTGTATATTGGAGTACCGCAGGATTCAGGTATGAATTGTGACAGACTCGAGACGGGAAGGGCAAAATGGTATAAGACTTAATAAGGACTCCATCTCTCTTCCAAACCGCACTGGACACTAGCGCCGTCATTCTCGAGGTTACGATTCATTAACACATCGGTGCTTGGTTATAATATCCAGGCCTTTTTAACCTAGCCCTTCTGGGTCTAGTCAGAGTCCAGGCCATCATACTTAAGAATCGCGCCGTCTTGCTGGAAGGTTTAAAGATACGGGAGTAGTAACATTGCTGTACAAATATGGGGATTACATTGTATGGTTATTATTTGTAGACAATAAGTTGAACCAATTTTCTCTTATGTTTGATAAATATTGCGCTACTGTAGACATCACATATCAAAATTAGTGTTTAAGAAACTGTTCTTCCAGACCTGGTTTTCGAGAGACTGGTCTTCCATTGCGAGGTCTTTTAGAAACCGGCCATCCAGAACCTGGTCTCCCAAAACCTGGTCTTTAAGAAACAAGTCTTCCAAAACCTGGCCTTCAAGAATCTGGTCTTCCAAAACCTGGTCTTCAAGAAAATGGTGTTCCAGAGCCCGGTCTTTAAGAAACTTGTCTTTAGGAATCTGGTTTTCCAGAATTAGTCTTCCTGAACCTGTTCTTCAAACAATTAGTCCTCTAGAACCTAGTCTTCCAGAAACTTGTCTTTCAGAGAGTGGTCGTCCAGAAACTGGTCTTTCCGAACTAGTCTCTTACAATTTGGTGTTCCAGAACCTAGTCTTCTTGAAACTGGTCCTCTAGAACTTGTCCATCAAAAAAATTGGTCCTCTGCAACCTGATGTTTCGGAAACTGATCTTCCTGAATTAGTCTTCTGCAACCTGGTTTTTCTGAGGATTCCAGAAATTGCTCTTCCAGGTCCTGGGTACTGTAACTCAGGGTTTACAGCACAGCAAGTGATCTATCATGATTCACTATTCGTTATCGTGACTTGTGTCACTAAAGTCTTACGCATGTTGGCAGAGTCTGCTCTTCATCAGGCTCATATCTAGAAATCTTGTTGAATGCGTTCCAGAATGTCCTCAAGAATGATTAACTTGTATGGCATCAGCCCCACACCTCCCAGTTCCGTAGTAGCGGCGCTACGAACACTCCGGAAACCCGCGATTGAGACAACGAAGCGCTGTTTTGAGTCATGATTCATTCACTGCCCTCCCCGCTCTCTCTGTGGCCTTGATCGAGACATTAGAGCTTCAGAGGGTTCATTTCCTGCTGATTCTGTCTTCATGACTGAGATAATGAGGCTTCATGCTACCCGAATGATGATTTGTACTGTGCATTACTCCACCGCTGTCCTCTGCTACCCACGACAGTGGACCTCTCTTTCACATTGACCATGTACTGAAGTCTTTGGATAAACTCTTCGTCTCTGACTAGCCAGCCGAGTACCTCATCATCCAAAACCAAGTTTTAAAAGCATTATAAATATCCGAAGCTGATCCTCTGCTTGACCAAAGTCGGACCCGACCAGGAGAACGCTTCAGACGGTTCACTGAACCAAGGGCCCATACCGTTAACGTCAGATGAAACCATTAAGGACCGACAATTGAAAATCCCCACTTTTCCAGCTGGACTAATTAGAGCGCGGCTGAAAACAGCATAACAAACAATTTTATTCGACTGAGAAATCTCATTTTATGAAGTGGATTTTACACGGATTACTTATTCTCTTTTCAAGTTAATTTGATAATGAGTTTCCCCCCCTCACAATGAGTGTGTTTCAAACACTCGACTCTCTTTATCCTTTTTTTTTTCCATGGCTTTTGAAATGCTGCAGTTGTCGCTTCAGCAAATACCTGATTTTTGTGGGACTTGTGTAGTTCCCGCTTGTTCATGCGAAGGGGTACGTTTGGTGTGCTTGCTTCCGTACGCACACACACACACACACACACACACACACACACACACACTCTCTCTCTCTCTCTCTCTCTCTCTCTCTCTCTCTCTCTCTCTCATGGAACTGAGCCACACTGTGTGCAAAAACTTTTCGCGGGGCGATAACTCGTTGTACTTGACGAGGGCATCGTGGGTGTAAGTGACTGTACTCTAGTGTATTTCATGGGTTTGTTATCGTGTTTGCGGTGCTCCCATGGGGGATGCATGAAGGCCCATTGTGTTCTCATGGGGCTGAGTTATGATATATGGTGTTCTCATGGGGCTGAATTATGATATATGGTGTTCTCATGGGGCTGAGTTATGATATATGGTGTTCTCATAGGGCTGAGTTATGATATATGGTGTTCTCATGGGGCTGAGTCATGATATATGGTGTTCTCATGGGGCTGAGTTATGATATACGGTGTTCTCATGGGGCTGAGTTATGATATATGGTGTTCTCATGGGGCTGCATCATGGTATATGGTGTTGTCAGGGATGATACACTTGCTGGAGTCAGGGAGTGTAATACACGAATACTATCACTGCAGCAATTCCTTTCCTCTCATTAGGACGCTAAAGACATTATGGCTAACGCTCTGTTCCTCTCGTGCCTTGGCCTTGGGCACACTATCCAGCACGTTTTCTTTTTTTTCCAAAGAGAAAATTCTTTCTCACTCTTGATTAACTTAGATTTTGACTTTTTCGGTGATTTAGACGTACGAAGAATGTCATTCCATTTCAAAGATGTGTTTAGAACAGCTAGGGCAGATTAGTGTCACGATTGTGTATCGTGCTTTAAGTATGAAGTGGAAAAGGACGTGCAATTGTGTCTGAACATCATCTTTCCGTTTAATCCAGGTGCCATCGTCTGTCTGTCTGTCTGTCTGTCTGTCTGCGGTGAGCCCTACGCGCACGCCCTGTCTGGCGCGAAAAGCCTTGTCGTCACTGCTACTGGCAGGTAAGCCCTCTCTCTTGTTCATCCATCTCAGTGCCCATTGAGTACCACAGACCCCAATGCAGTGTTAGGTTTACGCGGTGAGAGCCGGTCTTCTGCGCCAGAACGCAAGGCAAGTTTATTAGCCCGCTGGCGCCCAGGTAAGGAGACACCCGTTCTGAATCGATGCAAGGCGCTCCAGTGGCACTACGTCTGTTTAAAACTACAGCATGTACTGACTCATGGAATCGATATAGACTTTTTTCCATCTTGTACGTGTTCAGGATCGACCCGAGACCATCTGAATGTCGACCCAGTAGGACTTGAAACTTCTTGGCATATTTAAAGTATGTGATGAAGTCTTACTTATGGAGGAATTGGAGTGTATGGTCGAGGAGACTTGCTCCCTTGCCACATCCATGGTGTTAGTGGTTCGTGTTCCATTGTCTACTGTACGTACGTGTTTGATTTGGTCTTCTCCAACACTGTAGGAGATTCTGGAGGCTTTACGTCTCCTATTTCGGTATCTCCTACGTTGAAGGAGACTCGGGAGGCTTAGGATGTTTAGTTTCGGCATTTCCTACACCGTGGGAGGTTCTGGAGGCCTTTTCGTTGTCCTGTTGACGTTGGGGGCACCAAAGGTCTGATGCCCCATTTACGTGTCTCCCAAACTTGTCAGGGGGTCTGGAGGCGTGAGGAGTTCCATTTACGAGTCTGGCACACTTTCAGGGGGGTCTGGAGGCGCGAGATGTCCTGTTTACGCGCGTCCGGCGCTGTGTGAGAGGGTCTCAAGGGAGTGAGGTGAGAGGAGGTCTTCCCGCGCCACTGAGAGAGGCCCTCCCACTACTCATCCCACACTGTCATTTTGCCGCGGCTTGTGGCCTGAACCCCCCACGGACACGTACGCTTACCATACCTACCCGCGCCCACAAGCTAGAAGTGGCCCCTCGGCAGGCCGCTGGGGAAAAGCGCCTCAATTTCCCCAGGATTCAGCTGGCCACGGTGCCAGAACCTGATTCACAGATTGCAGGGGGCATACACAATGGTCCCTCATCCCTCGAGCCAGGCAGCCATCGTCATCTTTCTTATCCAGCACCGCTCGTCATCCTTCTCTCCATCAGTTGACAAGATTAAATCGATTTACTTTCCATGAGCAACGTATAAACGAAGCAACAAATGGTGAATCACCGGGCAGCGGGGACGGGGGGGAAAAAGGAAATCCCCTGCATTTCTCAAGAGATGATTCTCCACACTGGGTGGAACCCGGATTTGAGTTAAGCTGGGGGGAGTCTGTTCGTGGTGGAGGAGCTAGTTACGTCCTCATGAACCACAGTGGAGGAGGGAGTGACAGCATGAAATCCACTTGTGAAGGGTTACGGGTCTCGGTTTACATACTCGATGTTGTGGTTGCCTTAACCACCAGTTGGATGATGGCGGTGTTTTACATGAAGGAAAAAAGAAATTATTTACGTAGATTAGAAAGATGTTGTAACAGCAGTTGTATGATTATTTAGTATATTTAGTGAGAGACTGTTACAACAGCTGTATAATGTTAGCATAATGTCAAATATGGTTGTAGAGGGTCGGCTGGTTGTGAGGGCACCTTGTGCTATAATCTGTGCTGTTTATTATCTAGGTAACAACTGATAACCCTCCCTAGGGCTGATCGTGTTAAGAGTGTTATTTTGGCTACAGCTAACCCCATCGTGCAATCACAGCGTAGTGTTAACTAGGTTGCACTAGACGTCTCAGGCCGTCAGCGTATAGTGTCATCCCGAGAGCACTCACAAAATAATAAAGGTTTGTTCAGTGTAGGAACAAAGAAGACTGTAAAGACTGCACTCAGGTATCTTTATTGCCTCTTGCGGACATTAAAGAGCTAAAACAGTAAAGTCAAACTTTAAAGCAAAGAAAAAAACTATAAATTGATAAAGATATCCAGACTTTTTAACTTTGAATTTCGTATCGCCAACACATCAGTGCATTAAAATTCTTAGGAAATATGATGAAAAATCTGTGCATGTGTGTATGTGTGTGTGTGAGAGAGAGGCCGGGGTGGGGTGGGGGGACCCTGGACGGGAATTTCCGCCCCCCCCCCCTAAAAAAAAAGCCTCCAGTCGCTGCTGGTGTCGGACGCTGAAAAGCGTAATGTGAAGCCATTCTCAATCTTCGCGGGGAACGTTGAAGATGCGGAGTGAGCCAGCGATACTCAATATTCCATTTAGCGCGCCACTTTGCAGATTAGTTTTTCCCAGTCCCGAAACTTGGCTTTGTTGTGAAGGCGTCCTTGGGGGAAGGAGGGAGGGAGGGAGGGAGGGGGAGGGAGGGATGGAACGAGACTTGGAATAAACTGCTCCTAAGCACCGTCGTTCGTTAAAGGTGCTTACGTTATATGAAGTAAAGATTTAACGAGATGTTACTTAATCGCACGACCTTCGGTTTAGGATTTTGACCGGATTTGTAGTGCATAAACAGCGCGGTACCGATTTTAAACCGCTTGTAGAATCGGGTTGGTAACATACCAGTTTAGGGCGCTGGCGACATATGGCACATCCAGCCACTCAGTCACACGACCGCATTTCGTCGCCATTCAGCCAATCAAGTGACTGAATCCGTTGGCATTTAACCAATTAAGTGACTCCGTTCATCGAGCGATGTCTGTTGTCGACTCCTGGGAACTGACAGGGGATTAGTTCACGAGTCACCCCTGCGTCATCAGGAAATACTCCCTCCCCATATTAATTCCTGTCATGAGTGGATCACAGTTCTTATAGTGTGGTGACTGTTGATGCTTGTGGAGTCTTATTGTATGATCAGTTGACTGTCTTTTTAGTAAAGATAAACCTGAACTAAATTGTAGGAAAAAATGGTATATAAATATACCAGTATACCTACACATACCGATATACCAAAGATTGCTGGTATACTCTAGCATACCATAATACACTATCATACTTGTGTACTAACATCCACTAATATCCTATGATACTATATCACACTAGCATACTAGCATATCATCGTACACCAGTATAGTATAACAAATCAGTATACCACTAAACCGTGATTTACCAGTACACTGATGAACCAACATACGGTCACACACCAGTATGCTGGTATAGAAAGACACTTCTAGCATACATCAGTATACTGTTCAAATATGAAAAGTCCAGTATGACCCGGTACACTGGTGTAGTAAGACACATCTAGTATACACAAGTATACTATAACACGTCCAGTACACACCAGTATACTGTGACACATCTAGTATACACCTTTAACCTCATATAGCATGATAACGCTAGTATGTACCAGTATGCTAGTAAAGTATTTACACGTCTTCTGCCTGAGGCTAGTATGACACATCTAGTGCCTAAAGTTACGTAGTATGACACGTCTATTTCCTGAAGCAAGTATGACGCGTCTAGTGCCTGAAGTTAGTATGACATGTATAGCATATATCAGTATACTTCCCTAGTATGATGCATCTAGTACCTGAAACTAACATACTTGCGATCACATTTCAGCTACTGACTCGACACAGCAGAAAAGTGTGTATAAATATTGTACCAAAACTTACACACTTTCTTTCCTCCAACTTTTTCCTCAATATTCACCAGACGTTCGTCCATAATTCTCGAAAGAAAAATTCAAATTTTTCAAGCACAAAGTTCGATCGAGTAGCAGCAAGTTTATTTGCTTACAACTCTTTACTGTTTTTCCAAAACGCGGCCGAGAGAAAATCATAAAATGATAGATGTGTGTTTCTCTCTCTCTCTCTTTTTTTTCTCTCTCTCTCTATCTATCTATCTATCTATTTTGCTAGCTAGCTATCTCTATCTATCTATCTATCTCTTTGACTGTACAGATATCAGGACACCGTCCTTAGCCTAAGATTCTGCGCTTTAGACGTCCCTTGCCTAACCTAACCTTATCCCTGTACAAAAACATCGCTCCCTGGAGCATCCGTTTTCCAACCTATTTGATCAAATGGCATCGATGTTTTTTACTAATCACAATCTTGCGTGTTTTCGTTGAATCTGCCGACGCCCGGAGGTAATTACTCGAGACTTATAACTGGCTCTGTACAACTGGTCTCTCTCTGACAGACCTCGGCACGGCAGCATTTAGCTTTTATGATCACCGGATCACTGGAAGCTGATGCATCTGTCATATGAAGGTGTGTGTGTGTGTGTTTGTATGTCACTGAGTACGACCAGGTCTTTGACCTTGACCCTTGAGAATCAGAGCAAAGATTAAGGTCATCATACCCATAAGTCGTACCGTCGTGCTCAAGGGTCGTACCCAAGGGTTGTCCCATAGTACTCAAAGGTCGTGTCATACTTCGCCTGCCTCTCATCGCTTCCCTTGAGTCCACTCTCTCCTTTTCTCCTCCACTTTTATCCAGTCTATCACAATATTCTCGCTCGGTCTCAAAACTTTCCACGAATTCCGAAACTATTCCAATCTGCTCGACTTGTTTAGATTTCCATTCGTTTCCACTCGGGTTGGCCGGACTACTTTCGAGTCCACTCGGGTTGGTTCGACTATCCTCGACTTCACTCGGGTTCCTTCTACTATCCTGGACTAATCTCGAGTTGGTTCCTCTACCTTAGAATTCCTTCAGGCTGGTTCGACCCCTCTTGCCTCTTGAATTCCACTCGGGTTGGTTCGACTATCCTGAACTCCAGCTAGGTCGGTTCAAGTACTCCCGACTCCATTCAGGCTGGTACGACTATCGTGAAATTCACTCGGGTTGGTTCAACTATTTTGGATTCGACTCGGGCGGGTTCGAGTTTACTCGCCTCCATTCGTATTAGTTCAACAACCCTCTCGACTCCATTCGAGCTGCTTCGAATACTCGCTCCTCCAGTCGGGCCTTCTCAGCTTTCCTACTCTTTACTCGGGGTAATTTTTCCGAATCTTCTCGTCTGTTGTCTGCCTCACTCGAGTCTCCTGTACGTGCGGGACTCTCCTCGGAAGTCGTCTACAGGTAGTGTAGAAGCGGGGATAATCCTCTCGGTTTCTATAGGGAGCGGGGGACACTCTCCTAATTAGATCTCGAGGCCGACATGAGCCCCCTCAAGCCACTAAAGACAATCTTATCCATAGCGACGGCGGAGGACCCTGAGCGCCCGGGAAAAAAGAAGGATATTCTATTTACACCACGTTATAATTTTCGGAGGTTGTGGATTGTCCCGGTGAGGGGGAAGGGGGGGGGAGGAAAGCACTGGCGGATGGATTATGTTTGTGGTGCAGGAGAGGAGGAGGAGGACGGAGGAGGAGTAGCAGGGGAAGGAGAGATAATGAGAAAGAAAGAGAAGAATATATAGACATCACGTGCGCACACACACACGCATAGAGAGAGAGAGAGGTGGGGGCTCGGCAGGGGTACCCTACCGGCGCTTGAGGACACTATTACAACTTCCTGGAAATCTTTCACCTGGAAACTGTGTTGTCATTGTCTTGTGTATTGAATCCAACTGTCTTCCCCCTAACCCTCTCGTGAGTCCTTATGCCTTCCCCCCTCCCCTCCTATTCTAAGTCTCTCTCTCTGCCTTCC
>JAYMFT010060657.1:0-14923 GCA_038088735.1 Panulirus argus | reverse complement strand
TTCCCGTGGGGTGGGGTGGCATCAGGAGTGGATGGGGGCGAGCAAGTGTGAATATGTACATGTGTATATGCATGTGTGTGTGTATATATGTGTATGTTGGTATGTATATATATGAATTGTGCATGTATGTATATATGTGTGTATATGGAGGGGATGGGTCTTTCTTGGTCTGTTTCCTGGCACTACCTCGCTGACGCGGGAAACAGCGATCAAGTATAATAATAATAATATATATGTAATTAGTTGACTGGGTCCATGTTTGGACCACCATTTGTTAGTTCTTTTATTCATGTATTCAGTAATATTATATATCAGCAAAATTGTTTATCATCTGTTATGATTATTTTAGAACAGTTGTAACAGAGAGTCCTGGGTAAAGCCAAAATACAGTGGTTAGGATCAGATGGCTTAGCAACCAAGATATATTCAAGGTTTGAAGTAGCACTGGATAAGTGGGGCAAATGGAAGCACTCAGGGACTAGAAAGTTCGGGTTGAAACCGTTTTATTGATTTGCAATGGAACAGCTAATGTATACACATACAATGGAAATCCACACACTCTAACTTACACACCTACTCAGTGTCACAGGCAGGTGAAAGGGACCCCCAATGTGTAAACTCTCTTGTTAAGAACTATAGTAATGCCTCCAAAATTCCATGTGGCAACATCTCATTTGTGGTTGGACTTTGTTGCCAAATGTTGTCTGCCTGAACTTGCTTGTCATGTCTAGAATGCTCTTTAAATCACTATTATGTGTCTGTTATGATTTAGAGGTCGGCTTTCTCAGTCAAAGCTGATTTGCTCTTGAAGGGATTGATGGCAAACCTGTATGCATAAAAACAGGAAAATTCCTCTTCTCGATCAAAAATGTGAGGCCAAAAAGTAAAGTGATGCATTGATTACATAATGATTATAGTATAATGTGACTGAAGATGTAATTTAGTGTGAGATGAATGATTTATTTGCTTGGTTTGTATTTTGAACAGTTCAGTGAAGATGAAGAAGACACTAAACGTGTTGTTCGTTCTGCCAAGGAAAAGCGGTATGAGGAGCTTAAAAACATAATCAAGAATATCAAGAACTACAAAAAGAATAAGGATATGTCTAGTTTACTCTCAAGTAGGTATTTTATAAGATTGTCATTGAGCATAATGATACATGTTGCATTTACGAACAAGAAGGCATATTGAATGCACAATTTTGTCAGGTCTTTGAGTGATCTCACTTTGTGTAGATGTCTGTGGTCAAGTATACAATATTGTATTCAGAATCTTGTTAACTGAGGAGGGCAAAGCAGGACCTCCTTATTATATGATCCATGACTTTGGTATTCCTATTTCATGATGGGAAATGTATTACTGTGTCTTTTGATGAGTCATTGTTGGAAGACAGAAGAGTTGAAATGTTAGGCTGCTCCTTGAATGTTTGAAGAACCTCAGTTTCTTTCAATACAGCTGTTACTTATATAGCTGTTAATTGTTTTTGTTTTTGGGTGTTAGTTATTGAGAATTATTCTAAGACAGGGGTATTTAACTAAAACAGACCAATAAAAATATTAATTGAACTACATACTTTCCTTGAATATTATAAAAGGCTTGATGAATTTGCCTAAAAGATCATGAGGTATTTTAATGCTTTTTGCAATAGTCTTCTGAATTACAAGGAATATTGATATATTATTTCACAACCATTATATAATTTTTTTGGTGATATCAAATGTTTTCCTGCCATGGTGAACTCTTCTGTACTATTAATTTGAAAATTAGCAACATCACCTTGTAATATTTGCAAGTGTGAAGCTGCAAGCCATGTGGATAAAGGAGTGAATGATTTCCCTCTCCCATAATCTGTATTAAGATCTGAAAGAACTCTGATGCAAAGTGTTTACTGTTATCCAAACTGTAGAAGAAAACTGAGGAATTGTTATTAGATTGTGTCCTTGGAATTCCTCACATATCTGAAGATTATTGACTAGCGTTAACAATTTATTGGGAAAATACAGTGGAAGAGAGATTGCCTTCCACAGATTTCAGTTAGCTGTACCTGAATCAGCAGTTACAGCTAATGCTCATTTTAGACAGAAAATCAATAAAGGTAGAAAAGGAACTTGTAAATAATGTCTTTGAACATTGTCGAGTGATGCATATGTTGATTTGAATGTAAGAGGTACTCATACTGTTAAACAACGTATCTTGAGAAAGGGGCAGAAAGTTGAGAATTAAAAGTGATAATGAATTTTAGAGCATGTTACCAAATGTTAAGGAAGGTTTCGATAATTCCTTAAGAATGTGTTAAGTTGATATATGTGGGCTTTTGAACCCCATAATCCATATTGCTTTGTGCTGCAGCATTGAGGTTCAGAAGACCTGTAACCCGACTCTACAGTCAAATGGCATTATGTGGAGCTGTACAGTCCTGGCAGAAAAAATTGGCATCACAGAGCTCACATCAATATTGTTCATCTGCTTGTATCATACCCCAAAACAGGACTCTGAAATGCCGAAAAATACTGGGGCAGCTTATGGACATTGGTGGGAAGAGGGGACACCTGGGGTAACAACAGGTGGCCGTTAGTCTGCGTGGAGCTATTGTGGTGGATGAATGAATTTTTTCTGTTGTACACCTAACATCCACGTTTTTACTCTAGTCACGTGTGCTTTATGGTAGATTTGTGCTGTAGTACCAGGCCCCAAGGCCTTGTCTAAAGATGATATTGCTGCTATTGTAGCCTTGCACAAGGCAGGGAAGCTTAGTAATGAAGTAGCTGAAACTACAGGGCTGGCACTATGAATTGTGCAAAGATGGACGAAGCACTTTTTTGATGATGGTGGTATTGACATTTCTTCCCAGAAGGAACAACCTGGACGACCTCGTATCGCTTGTCATTGCACTCTGAAGATTATCCAACGACAAGTTGATGAGAATCCACGTATTTCAGTACGACAGTTAAAGGAAGACAAACCTAAGCTACTTGGCCATGTGTCTTTATGAACTATTCGTATCTGGCTTCATGATGACTGGAAATCCTAGAGGTGTATGGCTCTCAGGAAACTGCTTCTGACAGACCGCCAGCGCAAGAATAGACTTGCATTTGCCAAGAAATATTTGCAGTGGGACAACAAAAAGCGGAAGAAAGTGTTGTGGTCTGGTGAGGCTACATTTGATGTTACTGGCAGCCGTAGAGGCAAAGTACATTCAAACAATTGTAAGATTTCCAGACTCGCTAATTGTTTAGGGGGCTTTTGGCTTTAATGGTGCTGGAAGTCTTGTTTTTACCTCAAAGTGTGACTATGAATCAGAATTGATACCTGAAACTATTGTGTGATGAATTACCTGACTGTTTTGAGAATACTGGTTGGGATATTTTTATGCAAGATGGTGCACCGTGCCACACTGTTAAATTGATACGTGACTATTTTGCATTTTGTGGTGTGACATACATTCTGGACTGGCCAGGTAACTCAACTGACTAACCCTATTGAGAACTTTTGGTTGATTGTAAAGTCAAAGGTGTGTGGGTGGGATACATCCAGCATACATGGGACAACCTTGACCCTGCATACCTTTAGCATCTTGCCGCATCTGTTCCCAAGCACATCACATTGACCCATGCATGCCACATCTTTCCTATTCACTCCATCCTGTACATGCCTTTCATCCTTCTTTACATTCAGGCCCTGGTCACTCAAAATGTTTTTCACCCATCCATCCATTTCCTATTTGGTTTCCCCATTCCCCTTATCCCCTCCACTTCTAACACATATACCCTCTTTGTCAAACTCCTCACTTATGGTCTCCATATGTCCAGACCATTTCAGCACACCCTCATCAGGTCTCTGAATCACGTTGTTTTTATTACTACACCTCTCACTTTTATTACATGATCAAACCACTTCACACCACATATTGTCCTTAAGCATTTCATTTCCAACACACCCACCCTCCTCTGCACTCATCAATAGCCCATGCCTCACAACATCGTTGGGACTCCTATATTCTCAGACATTTTCATTTTTGCCCCTTCAAATAATGACCTCCTTTCCATACATTGTTCAGGTCTTCCAGAACCTATAACCTATAACCCCCCCCCCCAATACTTCCGTGGTTCCATTCACTGCCATGTCCACTCCCCAGTTTTTCTCTATTCAAACTCACACCCCAACTAACCTGTCCCTCATCCCTTCTAAACCTAATAACCTTACTTTTACGCACATATACTCTCAACTCCCTCCTTTCACACACTCATCCAAATTCAGTCAACAGCTTCTGCAGTTTTTCACTCGAATCTTCCACCAGTGCTATGTCATCAGCAAACAAGAGTGACTTGCTTCTTAGTCCCCCCTCATCCCCTACAGACTATATGCTCACCCTTCTCTCCAAGACTCTTGCATTTACTTCCCTCACCCCATCCATAAACAATTTAAACAGCATTGGTGACATCACACGCCCCTATCACAGACCAACCTTCACTTGGAATCACTTACTATCCTCTCTTCCTACTCATACATGTGCCTTATACCCTTGAGGAGAATTTCTCGCTGCTTCTACCAATTTTCCTCCCACACTGTCGCTATCAACCATATCATGCATTCTCTAGATCCGTAAATGTCACATACATATCAATCTGATTTCTCACATGTTCTTTAAAGCAATCACCTGATCCACACATCCGCTACCAGTTCTAAACCTCACTGTTCCTCCGCAATCTGATGCTCTGTACAACCCTTCTCCATGTCAGTCACTACTTTCCAATCCACTAGGTACACTAAACAAAGTTACACCTCAGTAGTTTGAATGCTTAATTTTGTCTTCCTTGCTTATACAGTGGCACAATACATGCATTCTGCCAATCCATAGGCACTTTACCATGATCCATACATTTGTTTATTTCTGTTTATCTTTTATTTTTGAAAACTGCTATTGTTATTGGTTCTAGGTTACAAATTGTAGTTGTATTTTTGGCTTACCATATCACATGTAAAGCACTCAGGAATCTAGATATGACCCTGGTTGAGATCATGGATCAAAAAGTGTGGTGATCTTGTATGTGTGTGTGAGATATGTATACATTTGTTGAGTTGTAAATGTATGGTGTCTTCCTTGTGGATCAAGCATTTTAGGAATTTTTTTAAGACAATCTCAGGACTTGTTTTATGGGGCTCTTGCATCTTCAAGGCTGTTCTGCAAATGATAGGAGAGAAATGAATGACTCTTTGAGGTGAGAAGCATGTCGGTGAGACCACTCCTTTTAGTACATTGACAATGATACGACCTTGCATAAGGTGTCTCTTCACTCTTGATGCAACCTCAGGCAGGTGAAGTCTGGTAACACCTATCTTGTGATGTGTTGAATTGGTGTCTGTTAACTTTGAGATATGGATGGTGTCTAGAACACAGATGAGAAAATGTAACTCCCTTATGCGTGGTGAGTGTATTTTCAGATGGGTGATTGGTTGAGTGGAGTTTGACTAGATTTTATTAGTATTTTTTTAGTGCATGTTGAGTTTTTAATGTGTTTTGTCAGTCCCCCCCCTTTTTTTTGGGGGGGGTGAAAGGGGATCTTGTGCTTATAGGTTGCTGAAGTGTGAAGCAGGTGTGGAATTTTTGTCTTTATTTGAGGGTTGGGTTGGTTGTTTGTTTGGAATGGTATAGTGGTGTTGCAAAGAATTGAATGGTGAGCATATTGAAATAAGATTTTATTGGAATTTATTTTGATTTCATTGGGTAAGTGTTAAGTGTATGTGGTTACTGTTTGGTCAGGGATTGTTTTGAGAGTCTTTGTATGGTTTGCAACTTTATATTTGCTTTTGACATGGTGAACTATCAGGCTGGTGAAAAGTAATCTTGGGTCGATTGAATGAATTATTTGTGGAGAATGCTAAGGGATTCTTTGCCTTTTCTAGAGCTGGTGCTTAGCAGTGTTCTGAAGGATGCTATTTTTTTAAGGCCTTTCTGTTGTTGTTTGTGGCATTGGATATCAGTATGTTATATCTGGTATATTTGGAGGAAGTGGTTATGGGTGGGTGCAGGTCTGTCCAAGGTTATGAGAGGGACTAGTTTTTTGTTGGAATACAGACGTTGTTTTAGATAAGCAAGTATTTTAATTATGAGATGTAATGCTCCATATTTGTTGCTTCTTCAGACGTGTCATTGTGTTTTGATTTGATCATTAGGTCATCTGCCTGTGAGAGAGCTTTTACATTGTAGGCTGCATATGGTGATGGAAGGTCATGTAAAAGTGACTGTTTTAGCCACATAATATATAATTAGAAATTTTGTCTGGGTAATACACCCCTTTTTTTTTTTTTTTTTTTTTTCCCCCACTGTTTTGTGCATTGTTGAAGTAGCGCCAGGAACTGATAAGAAAGGCTGAATTTGCTCTCATCCATTCTCTGGCTGTCATGTTTAATGCACTGAAACAACAGCTACCTATCCACAACCAGACCCCACAGAGCTTTCCATGGTTTCCCCTGGCCACTTTACCTGCCCTGGTTTAATCCACTGAACCCTGTATGGCACATCATTCCAATCCACTCTATCCTATGCACACATTTCACCCTCCTGCATGTTCAGGCCCCAATCACTCAAAATACTTTTCACTTTATCCTTCATTGCCAGTTTGGTCTCCCTCTTCGTGTTCCCTACATTTCTTACGCATATATCCCCTTTGTCAACCTCTCCTGCCTCATTATCTCCATATGTACAGACAAGTTCAGCACTCACAAGCACACTTTTAATTTCCAAATCTCTCTTTTACCTTTTCCTTAATTACTCATTCAAACCACCACACACCACATGTCCTTAAGCATTTTATTTCAGACACCTCCACCTTCCCCCACACATCCCCAACTATAGTCAATGCTTCACATCCATATAACATTGTTGGGACTACTATACCTTCATACATACCAATTTTCACCTCCCAGGTAACAATTTCTCTTTCCACAGTGTTCAGCACTACCAGAACCTTCTCCCCTTTACACTCTCTGCAATTTACTTCCACGTCCATGGTTCTGTTCATTGTCATGTCCACTTCCAGGTATCTAAAAAACTTCCCTTCCTCCAATTTTCTCTCTTCAGACTCACACCCTTAGAAACCTGTCCCTTACATTTACCCGCAACCTCCTTCTTTCACACGCTATTCCAAACTCAGTCACAAACTTCAGCGCTTCCTCGTGTGAATCTGCCACCAGTGCTTTATCATCCACAAACAACAACTGACTCACTTTACAGGCCATCTAATCCCCTACAGACTGCATACTCGCCTCTCTTTCCGATTTACCTCCTTACTCAATTGCCATTTCCCATGTTTGTGAGGTAGCCTCAGGAACAGACAGAGAAAGGCCACATTTACTCGCATCCATTCTCTAGCTGTCTTGTGAAATGAACTTATACCACAGCTCCTTATCCACTACCAAGCCCCACAGAGCTCAACGTGGTTTCCCCAGGCCACTTCATATGCCCTGGTTCGGTCCATGAATAGCACGTCAACCTCCCCATTCAGTACAATAGGTAATTACACTCGCACAGACACACCCCATGAGCAAGTGAGACAAGACCTGAATGGGAGACAATCACATAAGTTACACAAACCTCATCATTCTCTATGGTAACATCGAATACAGTAGCCATGAGCCTGGGCACTGAGGTGAAAGATTCTGCTTGGTTTTTGGACAGTGAGATAAGTGAATAAGAATTGGTGCTGACCTAAAGGCAAACTCTCAAAGAATACAATGAGGCATATATGGCATCTGAGCCATATGCCATGTCCACCTGGATCTGGAAGTGCCAGGTATACCCTGCACAAGGAGAATGTAGATGGCATTGGTTCAAGAGGGAGTAGGTGGGGGTGGAGGGTTAGAATCTGAATCGTCCAGAGTTGAGTTTAAGGAAAACAAGGTGCCAAAAAGAATTTTATCAGTTAGATAGTTAACAGTGGATTGATCAGGTCAAAAAGAGGAAGAAAGGTTGATTTGCCGGAAGTAGTTTTGGATAAGGACTGAAAAGATTTATCAGTAGAAGAATTCAAGTTAGCGCACTCTTTTTATGAAAGGGTCTTTAGCTTTTCGAGGAACAGCTTTACAATGATTCTGGGCAGAAATGAAAGCAGCATGGGTTTCTGGGGAAGGAAAGAGTTTTATGGTCCGGTGCACACTTTCCCTGATGTGACAGGCATTAGATGAGAAGTGATCAACCCTTATTGAGGAGAAAAAGATTTAGAGGATATATAGACTTCCATCCCAGCAAATATAACCTCTGCTATGCATTCGGCACATCAGGAGGCATCGTGACCAGGAGCAGCAGTATCAGTCTCAGGGAAAGTCAATAAAGAAGCTGTGCATGGACAAAAATCTGAGCTCTCCCAAAGTGCCAAAGTGGTTGTTTTGAGGAGGATGGGGATAGAGGATGGGCGTGCCCAGTTAGAAATAATAGAAATAAGATTGTGGTCAGAGAACCCTAAGGGAGCAGAAATAGTGTGTGTTTAGTGGTAGAGTACAGAGGTTATAACAGTTGGAAATATGGGTCGGATGTTTAATTAATTTTTCAGTATCAATGAGGAGAGAAAAAGAAGAGGCACTGGCTTCACCAGAATCATCCTGGTTAGAGCCTAGCTAAGCCTTGCTCTGTTGATATTATATTAAGTGCTGATTGTACACATAATTGCAGTAATGTTGGCTGGTCTGATCTTTAGTGATGTAAACATACTTGTAAAATAACCAAGTTATCAGTCTTATATGGTTAATTCCCTGTTCTTCATGAGTTGGCTTTCTCTGCAGGTTTTGAGGACTTATGTCGTGCATACACAAAGGCATTGCCAGTCGTGCAGAAGGAGGAGGCGGGTAAAACCCCTCGGTTTTATGTACGCTGTCTGGCAGAGCTGGATGATTTTATCCAGTCTGTTTGGGAGGATAAAGCTGGCAGGTGAGTTGATACTGATGACTTTTTAACAATTTTTACTAATACTTTTTTGTTTCCATTCAGTTCCAGTACCTGTTTAACTTTTGTGTGAATGATAATTACTTCAGAATTGAAAAACAAGTTTCAAAGCAGCTAAGAGGAGCTGGAGGAAAGGAATTCGAGGTAGTCAGGGAAGCAGTGCAGGCATGTGTGAGAGATGTGAATAGCATGCGTAAGGTGGGAGGTGGGCAAGTTAGAAAGGGTAGTGCGTGATGGGACGATGAAGTAAAGATGCTAGTGAAAGAAAAAAGAGAGGTATATGGGCGGTAATTACAGGGAAGGAATGCAAATGTTTGGGAAATGTGTAAAAGAAAGCGTTAGGAAGTTAAGAGGAAGGTGCAGGGGTTGAAAAAGAGGGCAAATGAGAATTGCTAGAATGCATATCAGTAAACTTCAGGGAGAATAAAATGTTTTGGAAGATTAAGAAAATAAGAGAGCAATTGGGAACCTGGGTGATGGGACAGATGGAGAAGTGGTAGCAGTTAGTGATGAAGTGAAGAGGAGATGGAGTGAATATTTTGAAGGACTGATGACTGTGTTTGATGATAGGATGGTAGGCATAGGGTGTTTGAGTTGGGGTGGTATGCAAAAGGAGGGTTATGGAGATTGGTTTGGTGAATAGAAAGGAGGTGAAAACCTTGCATAAGATGAAAGTGGTAAGGTTGCTGGAGTGGATGGTAGTGCAGTTGATTTTCTTAGGAAAAGAGGTGACCTTGTTGATTGGCCAATTAGGATTTTCTTTGTATGTGTGGATCATGGTGAGGTGCCTGAGGATCAGTAAAATGCCTGTATAGTTACAGTGTATAGAGGCAAGAAGGACAGCGGTGAGTTTTTGCACTACAGAGATATAAATTTGTTGAGTGTTTTGGTATGTTGTATGGGAGTGTATTGATTAAAAAGGTGAAAGCATGTACAGAGCATCAGATTTGGGGGGAACATTGTGATTTCAGAAGTCGTATAGGATATGTAGAGCATGTGTCTGCTGTAAGGAATATGTGTGAGACATACTTAGAAAATCATTTGGATTTGTTTTTGGCATTTATGGATGTGTAAAAAGCGTATGTTAGAGTTGGTAGAGATGCCTTGTGGAAGGTTTTATGAATATACTGTGTAGAAGGAAAGCTGCTCAAAGGAGTGAGAAACTTTTATGGAGGATGTAAGGTATGTGCACAATTAGGAAGATAGGAGATTGAGTAGTTCCATGTGACGATTGGAAGATTGGTCTGCAGCAAGGGTGTTTGATGTCATCATGGCTCTTTATTTTGTTTATGGATGGGGTGGCATGGGAGGTAAATGCAAGTGTCTTGGAGAGACTGTTCAATCTGTAGGTGATAAGGGTGCCTGGGAAGTGAGTCATTTGTTGTTTGTTGATGATGTTGATCATGTGAGAAAACTGCAGAAGTTGGTGACAGAGTTTGGAATAGTGTGTGAAAGGATGAAGTTGAGTAAATGTGACTTGAAACTAGGTTTTTAGGTTTAGCAGGGTAAAGGGGCAAGTTAAATGGGGTATGGGCTTGAATGGAAAAAAATTGGAGGAAGGGAAGTGTTTTAGATGTCTGGGAGTGGACATGGCAGCAGATGGAACCATGAAAGCTGAAGTAAATCAAAGGGTGGGTGAGAGAGCAAAGGTTCTGGGAGCCTGGAGGAATGTGTGTAAAGGGTATGCTTGAGGGTATAGTAGTTCCAACAATGTTATATAGATTTGAGGCATGGGTTGTGGATGAGGATAAGCAGAGAAGGGTGGATGTTTTGAAAATGGAATGATTGAGAATAATATGTGGTGTGAGGTGGTTTAATCGAGTACTACAAGAGTAAGAGAGAGTTGTGGAAATAAAAAGAGTTTGAGAGAGTTGAAGATGGTGTGCCATAATAGTTTGGACATTTGGAGAGAATGAATGGGTCATTTTTTTATACTGAATCATTGTTTCCCGTGTTAGTGAGGTAGCACCAGGAACAGACGAAGAAAGGCCACAACCACTCATATCCATTCTCTGAAAGTGTCTATCTATATCTCTGATGCCTTTTCCTACTTGGAACTCCCTCAGTGGGGTGGCCAAGGCAATAGAGTCTCCATAACTAGTGAACAGTAGTGCTGCTTCTTAATCTTTAGTGCCTCACCCTTAACAGGCCACTGGGAGAGGGCGACTCTTGTGCTTTGTTTGCAGAGGCTCCTACCTAATGTTCCTGCTGACTACTTTTACCTTTAAATGTCATATGCAGTGTACCAAAACCACAGCTCCCAATCCATAACCAGGCCCCACAGACATTTCCATGGTTTACCCTGGACACTTCACATGACCTGGTTTAATCCACTGACAGCACATCAACCCCATATACTCGCATTCCGGTTCACTCTATCCCTTGCACTTCTTGCACACTCTTGCAAGTTCAGGCCATGATCGCTCAAAATCTTTTTCACACCATCCTTCCACCTCCAATTTGGTCTCCCGCTTCTTGTTCCCTCCACCCTTGACACATATATCCTCTTTGTCAACCTTTCGTTGCTCATTCTTTTCATATGTACAGACCATTTCAACACACCCTTTTCTGCTCTCTCAACCACACACTTTTTATTACCATGTATCTCTCTTACCCTTACATTACTTACTAGATCAAACCACCTTGCACCACATATACATCTTCCCTCCTCTGTACAACCCTATTTATAGCCCATGCCTTGCAACAATTAGATATTGTTGGAACTACTATTCCTTTAGACATACCCATTTTTGCTCTTCAAGATAACATTCCCGCTTTCTACACATTCTTCATTGCTCCCAGAACCTTTGCCCCCTCCCACTATTACTCACTTCTGCTTCCATGGTTCTATTTGATGCTAAGTCCACTCCCAGTTATCTAAAACACTTCACTTTCTCCAGTTTTTCTCCATTCAATCTTACTTCTCAATTAACTTGTCTCTCAATCCTGCTAAACCTAATAACCTTGCTGTTATTCACATTTACACTCCACTTTCTCCTTTCACAAACTTTTCCAAACTCGGTCACCAACTTCTATAGTTTCTGACTCAAATCAGCCACCAGTGCTGTATCATTAGCGAACAGCAATCGACTCACTTACTAGACCCTCTCATCCCAGACTGCATCCTCGACCCTCTCTCCCAAACTCTTGTTGTATTTACCTCCCCTAACCACACCATCCATAAACATTAAACATCCATGGGGACATCACACACATCTACCGCTGACCGATCTTTAGTGGGAACCAACCACTCTCCTCTCTTCCTATTCATACACCTGCCTTATGCCCATGATGAAAACTTTTCACTGCTTCTAGCAGCTTACCTCCCACACCATATATTCTTAAGACCATCCACACAGCAAATCTATCAACCCAGTATATCATATGCCTTCTCCAGATCCATAAATGCTGCATACAGATCCATCTGTTTTTCTAAGTATTTCTCACATACATTCTTCAAACTAAACACCTGATCCACATAATCCTCTACCACTTCTGAAACCACACTGCTCCTCTTCAGTCTGATGCTCTGTACCTGCCTTCACCCTGTCAATCAATACCCTCCCATACAGTTTTCCTGGAATACTCAACAAACTTATACCTCTACTGGCATTCTGCCAATCCTCAGGCACTTCACCATGATCCATACATACACTGAATATTCTTACCAGTCAATCAACAACACAGTCACCCCTTTTCTTAATAAATTCAACTGCAGTACTATCCAATCCTGCTGCCTTACCAGATTTCATCTTCTCCAAGGCTTTCATCACCTCTTCTCTAACTTCACACACCACCCTAACCAAAAACACCCTACATCTGCCACTCTATCATCAAACACATTCAGCAAGCATTCAAAATACTCACTCCATCTCCTCCTCACTCCATCACAACCTGTTATCACTTCCTCCCTTCACCGATGTTCCCAGTTGTTCTCTTGTCTTACGCTTGTTATTTACCTCCTTCCAGAATATCTTTCTATTCTCCCTAGAGTTTAATGATACTCTCTCACCCCAACTCTCATTTTCCCTCTTTTTCAATCCTTGACCTCTTGCCACTTTCTCTAATACATCTCCAAGTCCTTCCTTGTAAGTATCATCCAGACGCCTTGCTTTTCTCTTTTACTAACAACTTTACTTCTTCATCTGACCACTCAATACCCTTTATAATCTGCCTACCTCCCACCTTTCTCATGCCACATGCATCTCTTGCACATTCCATTATGGCTTCCCTAAATACATCCCATTCCCCACCCACTCTCCCCACTTCATTTGCTCTCACCTTTTGCCATTCTACGCTTAATCTCTCCTGATATTTCTTCACACAAATCTCCTTTCCAAAATCACTTATTCTCACCACTCTCTTCTCCCTGACATTCTTCTTTTTTGAAAACCACTACAAATCTCCACCTTCGCTTCATCAATATAGTCAATAGACATCCCACCAGCTGCCCCTCTCAGCACATTTACATACAAGGGTCTCTCTTTTACATGTCTATCAATTAATATGTAATCTAGTAATACCCATTGACCATCTCTCCTACTCACATGTATACTTGTGTATATATCTATTTAAACCAGGTATTCCCAATTACCAGTCTTTTTTCAGTGCACAAATCCACGAGTTCTTAACCATTTCCATTCACAACACTGAATACCTAAGTGTGCCAAGTATACCCTCAACTGGCACATTACTCACCTTCGCATTCAAATCACCTATCTCTAGTACGTGGTCTCGTGCACCAAAACTGCTGACACACTCACTCATCTGCTCCCAAAACACTTGCCTCTCATAATCTTTCTTCTGATGACCAGGGCGCATAAGCATCAATAATCACCTGTCTCTCACCATCCACTTACAGTTTTACCCACATCAATCTAGAATGTACTTCCTTATACTCAATCACACACTCCCACAACTCCAGCTTCAGGAGTAGTGCTACTCCTTCCTTAGCTCTAGTCCTCTCACCAACCTCTGACTATACTCCAAAGACATTTCCAAACCATTCTTCCCCTTTACTCATATCCTTTGTTTCACTCAGAGCCAGGGCATCCAGCTTTACCCTTGAGCTTCGCTTTGCTCAGAGCCAGAGCATCCAGGATTCTTTCTTCAAACATACTACCTATCTCTCATTTCTTCTCATCTTGGTTACATCCACACACGTTCAAACACCTCAATCTAAGCCATCGAGGAGGATAAGCACTCCCTGCTTGACTCCTCCTCCTGTTCCCTCCTTTAGAAGTTGAAATACAAGAAGGGGAGGGTTTCCTTCCCCCTTTAATTGTCTTCTTTGACACATGGGGAGTATTTATATGTATGTGTATGTACATGTGTGTGTGTGTGTGTATATATATATATATATATATATATTTATTTATTTTTATTATACATATGCATACCAACTTTTCCATATATACATACATATGCATACACATGTGTACATATTCATACTTGCTTGCCTCCATCCATTCCTGATGCCACTCCGCCCCACAGGAAATAGCATCGTCACCCCGTGTCAGCAAGGTAGTGCCAGGAGACAGACGTAAAAGATCACATTTGCTCACTGAGTTTCGAGCTGTCATGTGTAATGCACCAAAACCACAGCTCCCTATCCACATCCAGGCCCCACGGACCTTTCCATGGTTTACCCCATACGTTTCACATGCCCTTGTTCAGTCCAGTGACAGCACGTCGACCCCAGTATAACACATCATTCCATTTCACTCTATTCCGTGCGAGCCTTTCAGCCTCCTGCATGTTCAGGCCCCGACTGCTCAAAATTCCTTTCACTCCATCCTTCCACCTCCAGTTTGGTCTCCTGCTTCTCCTTGTCCCCTCCACCCCTGAAACTTGTATCCTCTTTGTCAACCTTTCCTCACTCATTCGTTTCATATGTCCAAACCATTTTAACACACCCTCTTCTGCTCTCTCAACCACACTATTTTTATTACCACACATCTCTCTTACCCTTACATTACTTACTCG
>JAYMFT010060646.1:0-14923 GCA_038088735.1 Panulirus argus | reverse complement strand
ACACACACACACACACACACACACACACACACACACACACACACACACACACACACACACGCGCGCGCGCGCGCGCGAGTGCTGTGAACGAGATCAGTGTTTACCCATTAGGCGCCCGAAATAACCAACCACTGACGTACTTAATGAGGATAGGGTGAGACAGTGAGCATCAAACGCGGTATCAAAAGCCAGCAAACTTAAAACCGGGAGTAACATTGCACAATGAAACAGGTGCACCAAATAACATAGCCAGCACGGGGTCAGTAGACAGCCTAGTCTCCACAGCAGCAGCAAAATACCATGGCCAAAATAGGCAGAGCTTGAATGTTGCCTAAAGGGACTGTAAATGAAGATCCTCGATTGCAGTACTAGATGATTTACAGAATTCCTCGGCATTTGCCTAGCCATTCGGTGTGGGATTGCCACTGGGAGTCAGAATTGCACACACCTGACGATAACCAACGACTGTATATCGGAAAACGTGCATGTACACTCGCGAACAAAAGTAACGTTACAAGTCTGATAATCCAGCCGCTTGGCGAGGATCTCAATCCATGGAGTCTGACCTACCCTATCTAGCCTCGAATTTCCAAGCCGCTAGAGCTCAGAATCTCGCGTCATTTACCACAGATGACACGCTTCATATTGACTACCAACGGTCCGTAGGTTTTTTATATCAAACGCTTCGGTTACCTGGTATCAATACATTCGTGAGAGAAGGCATAGTGAAGAAGAGATTTATCAAGATGATTGTTGATATGTTACTCTATTTCTCGTACTCTGACGGCATGAAACACTGACAGTTCGGACTCTGAGGAGCTGCTGGCCGACATTGAGAAACACGCTGCCAACATTGGATGATTATTGCCGTGAGCGGGATTAGCTATTCCTGCGGAAGGCGCTTATGGCGATTGAGCAATATGTTGGTGATGATCGCCCGAAGTGTTTGTGGATGCGTGTCACGCGTCGCTTCGTCTTGTCAATATAGAAATCATTATAACAATTGTATTTGTAATATTGAGCAACTGACGGCTGTAACTCTCCAGCAATAATGCCCCTTAGCTTGAAAAATGATTTTTTTTTTCTTTTTGCTTCGAAAACTATTTTAACGTTAAACCGGGAATAAATTTCACCCAACAAAGCAGGCGGTCGTTAACGGAGTGAATAACTGCTTTTCCCAGTGAACAGAACTGGTAAATAGATTGCATTACGAGGCCCAAATAGTCAAAAGGCCGAGTAGTCACTATAACATTCACATGGAATTTAGGAGATATCTTTGTAAACAGTTGTTTTTAGTTTTGCTAATTGTTCGACTGTTTTCATCGACCAAACTTCCAGCTCACTTCCCACACAAGGTAGTGTATTATATTCTCTGCTATAGAAAATATCTATTTTCAGTTCCAATGATGCACTTTGTGGCATGATTATAAAATATATTCACCGAAGTAAACTAGGTAATATTTTGATTCTGTTTCTAAATACTAAAGATTAAGGATGCTGAGGTATTCATAAACTATCTTCAAGAACGGCTCTAGTTTCCATGAGCATCTATCTTCTCGTTCACACGATCCTGCATAGATTGAGCATGATGCGTGTATATATATATATATCCAGTCAGCTTAGGATGGCTCGTCGCACCGTCTGCCCCTCGTAGCCTTGGGGAATACGTATTCCTACCTCCTACTCCCGACATATGATGCTTCATGAATTTTCCATTGGGCTTAGGTCTAATCCTTTGCCTGGCCATAACTCCGTGTCTTCCCTTTCCTGCCTCTCATCATCGCCTTTTGACCTTCTCTTCCGTCTCATTACGTGTTTCTTCTCAATTCTTCGTTACCTCCTTCCCCCACACTCTCTCCTGTTCATGGCCTCCATTTACCCAGCTGGCCTATCCTACAAGTCCCTCAATTACATTATATGGCTTGTCATTCTTCTCTTTTATCCCTAGCTCTGTCATTCTCTCATTTGACTGACACCAATACCCACAGAAATCTTACACGTTACTGGCATTGATAGGAATTGGCTCTGGAGGTTTACGCTATTGCATATCATACCCCGTACGACACTGGGTGAGAGAAAATCTACGTCCGCATTTGTAGTGGTGAAGACTTGGGTTCTTGCCCTGCATAGAACAGTACGGTAAATAAAGGCTATACCACCTTCAGCAGCGTCAGCGTCAACAGCACCAACGCCACAAAGATCATCAATACAAGTGATAGTACCAGCAGCTCCAATGATTCATTCAGCACGAACAATAATTGCACCATCAATACCAGTACTAATATCAACACCATCAAGTAACCATCTGCACCAGTAGCTCCATTGATACCAGCATCAAAAGAAACCGTAATTCTGCCATCACCGACAACAATATCAACTCAGCACGAGCGCAAAAATATTTGAGGCATCCAAAGCTCCATCGACCGCAGAAGCTCCTATAGTGTCAGTAGCGCCTTTGTCGTCACCATCACTATCTCCAGCTGTCCTTGCATTCATACCAGTAGCATCAATCCAAGTACAGGCGACAATACCAACGTTAGAGCGAAGATACCGGCAGCATCGGTACCAGAAGCGCCATGAGCTTCGCTAACAGCCCCAGCAGTAAGCCATGCAGACTATTACCACCACTCACACTCCATTTAGAGAAGCAGTAACGCTCGCAGGGTAGAGAAATACGTCGACATAGCTCATGTTGCAGACGGTCGAAATGGGCCCGAAAATAGTCTGGCTTCGGGTCAAGATATCTCCCAATACGAGAGAGTTTCAGTTACTGTACAAATTCCTAATTGGATAAGGGAGGTTGTAGATATATCACTTGAAATATATGAATAATGTAGGTAAATGAATAGATAAAGAATGAACTGATGAATGAATATATATATACAATTTATTTCATAGTGACTGACATTGCACAGGCAAAACATGACCTACTAAAAGGCCATGGGAAGATAGGGAGAAAAAATGATGTAAATAATTATGGCTCAGCTGATGTTTGTACAACTGGCTCTTAAAGGCAGAAAGGCTAAAAGAGGAGGGGTGAAACGAGAGGAGGAAGAGAGCTCCACAGCTTAGCAGAAGGAGGTATCATAACGATGGATAACCGAGTGGCCAGTCTTCACACATAAACTGTGGGAAGCAACAGCCAAATGCGTGCTTCGGGTCAAAGCCATGGAGGCAGGGACACATGCAGAACAGTGTCAAAAGTAATACCTGTAAGAGAGAGAGAGAGAGAGAGAGAAACAGCAGCAGCAGCAGCATCGTGGCTTACATATAGGGTGGTCGAAAAGAGGTGATGTTAGTAGAACGAAAGACAACTAACAAGACGGAAGGCTTTTGGTTTTACTCTAGTTAGTAGACAGGAGGGAGGAAGAACCATCCCAGATATGAGAACAGCACTCCATTCTAGGGCGATATGAACTAGCTGGTCGCAAGAAAAGTAACAACGGCACCTATGCTGCAATGCTAGCTTTTACAAAGGATTCTTTGTCATGTCATGTTGGGTTTCCGGGATAGTGAAAAATATGTCTTTGCCCATCATTTCTGTGATGATACAGGGCTGAACTGTGGAATTAAAAGACTGAGCAGAGGGAAACGAATGAATTTTAGAGAGAATTATTGGAGGAAATTGCGTTATGGAACTAATAGATTTAGTTAGGTTACGACCAAGATGATGCGGTGTTATACATTCACAATAAGCTCAGCACTCATTTCTTTCTAACACCACAAGAATCCTTCCACCTGGTAGCATAATAATCATCCTAAACTCCGAGCTTCTCAAGTTCCCTGTCTCCTACTTAGTCATATAATTTCAATTATCGATATCCAAACTTTTCAAAATTACAGATTCGCTAACAGACCCATAGCTTTCCAGTCTCGTACGCCCACCAAGGCTTCAGACCCAAACGCTCCAGGACCACATTCCATATAAACCTCAAGCAAAAGATTCTGGATGGCTTCTGCTACTCACAGATAACCCTACTTTCGCAATAAACAAATTGTAATAGACACTGAATAGACACCATCAATCGACACGTCCTCACACAAAGGTATCTAACACCATCCTCCATGCAGATGATTGAAAAAGGTAAATGAACCCAAGGATAACAATTTTCATAGCAGACCGCCATGGTAGTCATTCACAAAAGCCACACTTTCTTTTAGAACACATGGTTTACGTCGGAGTCCCTCAGGGAGCTGCTCATTCTCGAACTCTTTTCAGTCTCCTCCATTCATGACCTCACTCTGTCCCCTGCAAGCCAAGGTGAACTTCCTCTCTGTAGCAGGCGACCTCATCTTAATCGCACCTCTCCACAAACAGCAGTAACTACACAGCAGTACATCAAACATCTTAATCCCTGGCTTTCTCAAACAGAATGACTGCTTCCCCCACAGACGTAAATGCAACCTGCACCCTCGCCTCATCCTTATATTATATGATCAACCATATGCATTCAACGAATCATCAACCAGATAAGTAATCACATTCGAAAAGCACATTACATTTAACCCCACATCATAAAATATCAACATAAACTTCTGTCTTAAGAAAACCCCTCGAACTTTTTTCACTGTTTTGTTACCTGTAATCAGCCCCGACAACATAATAAATGGGGTAGCTTTTGCCATCGTTGAAGACTAGGCGATACGTTACTGCCAGCTCGAGAGTAAACGCATCTTCTGTTATAATCAGTGCTTGGCATGAGGTGTGGCACATCTCGTATATGTTTTAATACTAATACTTTACTTTTCTTGCTTCAAGTGGTAATAACTTATTATTATTGTGCCGTCTGAAATACGAAATACATGTCGTCATCTCCCCCCCCGCAAACCATTCTAATAATACTAGCCAACTAATTATTAATTCGTACCTTAAGAGGATACTGTTTGATGGGATACATTTAGTGTTAGACACACGTAATATTCAACCAGTCTTAAGAGTGCATGAATTCATAGAAGCAAAATGACAAGTAAGTAACCTTGCTAATACTTAAATTGGTCTAAATATTTTTGAGGGATTAGGAACATGAAGATTACTTTTCTATGCATTCCGATTTACGTCAAAAAATATTAATCAAACTTAAAAACGAAATTAGCGTACGGTCACGGTTCGAGAATACTTGGAGTGGTTACTGAATGATACCAGAACTAAAATAGGCTTTTGTACCATAATTTCTCTTGCAAAAGTAATTAATTATGAGGCTTGTATCCCAAAGTCATCCAGAGCAGATGTACGTAATAAACCCCGGAAGGCCCACTAATTAGGGTTCACTGCTGATGCATTACTAGAATTCAAATTAGAAAAGTTGGGACACATAATATGAAGCTGTTTATTTTCCTTAGTTTTCTGGAATATTGCAGCAAAACAAAAACACTATTTCAGGCTGATATTTCCTGCATTGATTGACTGATGCGGATTAAAAATATACAAGGATTGTATATATATATATATATATATATATATATATATATATACACACGTTTTTCATAAATGAAAACTTACATCTCGGCTAAAGCGTGCCCCAGTGAAACAATGTCATTAGAAATTTTTGATAATAGTTCTACATGTAAAGGGGAAAAATACATCACAGATTAACGTGAGCTTCTCAGATGTTTGTAAATCCAACTTCTGTAAGTGGAAAGGTTACAGGACGAGAAAATGAGGAGAGAAGGGCGATTTCACAGCTTCACAATACGGTTGAAAGGGAAGGAATCAAAATGGACAAACCCTCTTGCGGCTGGTCTCAGCACAGAGAAGAAACAGCAAATCGTATGCCCTGGGCCTATTCCTTGGGACTATGACAAGAGTAGATGGCCCGGGAGGGCGGTGGTTAAGTCTAATAATACCTGCAGAAGAGAAAGAGGGAAGCAGCATCACACGAGAGGGAAAGGAGATGGTAGAAGAAAGATGTCAGCAGGAGATTCGATAAGGCTGAGGTCTCCTCAGCCGATGAGTTGTCAGAGAAGTAGCAGACTTTGTTACAAAAAAGAATGCAAGCTATTCCACTGAATCCTCTCTGATCAGAATTTGGGAAGTCATGGTCACGTGAAAGTGGGCGTCAGCCAAATCGTACCTGAATAACTTCCATGTGGAGACCTTGGTTAACATCACGTTAGTTTAAGATTAACATATAACAATACAGCAAGATATTCCCACTGTCGGGTTGTCAGTGACGGGCACAGGCAGCTCCGAGAGACGTGGAGGCATACTCGCCAGGAGGTTAACATGATATTCTCTGGGTCTCGAGAGCTAGTGTGGGAGGTGAGGGTGCCGCCGAGCTGCTGCTGCTGCCTCCCTCCTCACACCCACCATCGAGGTGTCGGTTACAGAGGCTGGTCCTGCGAGAGCAGAGGGCTCGAGAGGGAAGAGAGGGGGAAGGCGAGAGGAAATTGAAGGTGAAGGGAAGAGAGTGGCAGGGAAGTGAGGAGGAAGAACGGGAAGAAGAATAGGATTGGGGAGGGGAAAGAGGAGAGAGAAAGGTGGGGTGGATAGAGTTGGGGAGGCAAGGAGAGTGGAGAGTTGTAGCAATGGGGAGGGAGGAGGAGGAGGAGGAGGAAGGAGAACAGCGTACTCTACCGACGTATAGAAAGATAGCTTTAACTTTTGATCTATAGATTCTGTTGTTTTCAGTGGATTACGTCTGGAAATATGTAACGAGAGCTAAAGTCATAGAAGACTGTTGGAGGTTGTTGAAATCTGATGACCATTAGAGACACTATAAAGCCTGTGTGCCCAAAAGATGACTATGTAGGGATAGAAATAACATGACGTTTACTCGAGGGATATCACATCACACTACACGCCTGTAGCGTCGACGACTTACAGCTACAGCCTGAAGAAACTCAAGTTATAGTTGTTCGATGGTTCACGATCCTGCATTCACCTGATGCACATTCCTGGCATCTGGTATCATGATTCATTCAATTCACCTCGAGAACTATTGCTTCGTGTAACTTACAATACTTATAATTCAAAGATGGTATTACTCAGCATATAATCAAAATATACGAACAAAAAAGGAAATGTATTCATGGAAGACAAAAATGCTCACTTTATATAACTTTTAGGTCGAACAGTAGCATCTCATTTCTTACGGAATATATGGAAGCCACTCGGGTGTTTTCCCCATTGCTCCACTGGCATGACTCCACCACTACTACACCGGGTACAGGTACCACTTAATCGCATCAGATTCAGTTTTTACAAATAATGGCTATGTAGAATATTTCTTAAATCATACGTAAGAGCTTCCAAGCTGTCAGTGAGCAAAGAACCCACTGAAAATGCAAGTTACGTTTAAGCGCAGTAAAATCATAACATCATGCGAAAATTGAAAATCATAAAGACACTAAGCAAATTATGGTTTGAGTGAAGCGGCTATATGAACCCCGCACAGGTCACACCAGAGAATGTTAGCCATGTACTCGCACGAGATACACATGAGCAGAAAGTCCTACTCACTCCATTAGGCGGCTTTAAGGTTGTCGGAACCCTGGGCAAGAGGAGTCACTCGGGAGCCCTTGGATCTAAGGCTTAATGTCGATGACTTTATAAGCAAGTCGAACACTTTCGATTTCTGTGTCTCTTTGCCCTGTTTATAGCACTGCAGTGAGGGCAAGTCGTTAAATCACTGATAAACAAATAATGCAAAATTATATGAGTATCACAATAATCTGGGTACTCCTGTAGCGTGGGGCACCATGCAATTACCCTATCAGCTAATCCGCCAAGACCGAATATGTTAACACTATACAGGGCGTACGTGAGCTCAGAAGACATTTACATTCAAACATTATGACTGAATGGCGAAATTATTGTAACTTCAGTCTACATCTGGGCAGAGATGTCTTATAACACCTTATAACCACACAGCAGAGCTGTGAGGTTATGGAAACGTTTAAGCTACCACCTTTAATATTGGAAGTGGCCGCTTCAGTGCACCTCAACATTGTAAGCGGCTGCTTCAGTGCACCTTAACGGTGAAAACAACCACTTCACTGCATCTTAATATAAAGACAGCCACTACGCTTAAGCATAGCAGCCATGTAAGCTGTGTAAATTGCAGTAAGACAGAGGAACCTTATGATAAGTAGATTACACCCGAACACAGAAGTCTTGTACACTCCACCCAAGCCAAAGCTAAATGAAGAAGCCATTCAAACTCCAAACCATATCACAGAAAAGGAGTTATGTAAACCTTTTAGTTGTAGTTGAGAGAGAGAGAAACACAAAATAAGATCTTTCATTCACCTCAAGTTTGAAAATGAATACCTCTCGTAAATATCGCAAGGCAATGAATAAGAGTCATAATATTACGTCAGTATTATTCACCGTTTTGCCGTAGCCACAGTACGAGACTAGATTGAATTATATTTCAACGCAAGTCTGTAAAACAAAGCATATCCGAACACAGCAGACCGAAACACAGGTGTAAACGATACCTGGGTTTAGCAAAAGTGTTTTAGACAGCCACATGGGGTAGAAAAAAAAAAAAGTTGTGTATCTTTTTCAAACAAACTCCCTCGAATGGTGAGCAGGATAGAATTTCTGAAAAAAAGTAAATAAAAACCTGTGGATGGAATAAAGTTTTTGTTTTCCTTTACCCAGTGGGATTTTGAGTGAAATCTGTAATTCACTCAGTCAGATGCTATAATAAAAGACATCTTAGTTGAAGACAGTGATATAAGTCCAATGAAAATTCTGATAATCCTAGATATGAACAAGGAAGGAAATCCTGGAGTTCATTTACAGCTGAAAGTAGCTAATGTCACAGGCAAATGATAAGATTAGAAATAAATGCGAAGGAAAGTTCAAAGGATCAGACTGAAAGAAAAGAGAGAAGAAAATAGAAGCAAAAATGATTTCGATGATGTATTGAATTACAGGAGAACGATTCTCGGGGTTTCAATATTTTTGAAGTAATTAATTCTGAACTCAATTTTCTTTATGGTCAATATAAAATGACAAATGAATGTGAACTGACAAGAGCTTCCCTATCCATTAGAGGATGTCAAGTAAACTAGTCACCAAAATCCGGTCCTCTGACGATATATTTACATCAGCTGGAAGAACCGTTATTCAAAGAATTATTTTTCCCCCTCTTAGTCATTTTGAAAAATATTCCCCCTTCAGTAGAAACTCTGCACTCCATTTTCGTTCCACAGTATACCTAGAAGGTACGTGTCCTTTTATATTTTGATAGTTTGCATCACAATACACCTACACGCTTTCCTTTATCACTATCATTCAATTACACATAACAGATGGGTTCCTACCCTCAAACTACAGACCTCAAACACATCACGGCGACAAGCCTGCTTGTAAGGGAGAGGTTAACACCATTCACCTACACGCTCCAGACGGCTTACAACCACTTAGTGACACATTACAAGCCTCGTAAAGTCTCTACCATTTACCTCCACTTGAGAACCAGGTTAGTGCCATGCCGATACGTAACCCAGGAGGCTTTTACCAATCTTCTGTGTGACAGAGGGAGGTCAGTACTCTTTAACTACATGTCTCAGGATGTCCTTAATATGAAAATCCCTCACAAAGAGTAGTTTGAAGAATATGCATCATCCGTCCCACATCGTAGTATCTTCCCCTACAATGTTGGCTTCTCTCATCTAAAGATATATACTTTGATGGCACTTAAAATCCTAAATCATGAAGTACATCTGACTTATATGGGCACCATCATCACTGTACTTCAAGGCGAGTTCCAGGGAAGTTACGTTGAAATGATATTTTAGTATTCACATATATTCTTCTGCACAGTCAATATATTAAACGTATTTGAACTAGATTAACCAATTCTTAAACAATTTCTTCGTCGGAAAGCAGAGTAACTGAAATAAGCCAGTGATATGCTGAAGCGGAGATCTGAAAGATTCTTACTCTCCAAGAGAAGGTCAGAGGTGAGCACGTGTGTCCTCGCCGGATAGCGTTATGAGTGATTCATAGCGCCCCACTTTTATGTATTCAAAGGTTCGTCTCGGTCGTCTGATCTCGAGAATTCCACCACCTATGGAGAGAGAGGGAATGTCGAAGCGGTGAATAAAGGACGATGACGAGCACGTAAAATTGATGATAAAGATATACGAGGAAGCAAAAATCATAACACTGTTTACGAAGGGAAATTAAAGCGTAGTGCAACACAGTGGTGAAAGACTGAATTCTTTTTTGATAATGGGGTTGTGTCTTGAATCGTATTCTTTTTTCCATTTGTTTTATCAAGAGCAGGTTAGGAGAAGGGGGAAGGGGGGGGGGGACGAATAGAAGGGTACATCATCTGGTAATGTCGCCTTTACATAACCTTGTATAAGCTGCAGGATTAAATGACATCGATTTGGGTGTTGCTGAACTCTTATATCTCTTTGATTTCGTACATTCTCTCTCTCTCTCTCTCTCTCTCTGTCTTTATCTGGGACGGGGCGGGCAACTGAATGCCCTAATCAAGCCCATCTTATTAACACTGAGTATATATAGCCTAGGTCAAGTACCCATTTCATCGACCAACCCTAAGGAGGATGAACAGCTGGGTTGACTGTGGACCTACTGCCACAACCAGGGTGTTCTAATACGACATATTATAAAATGATAACTCGTAAAAGAATTTCTTTTTTCCTTGGAGCTTTTTCACATTATGTTTTCCTAAGTTTTTTCTTCCATATCCTCCAGATCATCAAAATTCTTTCTTTTTCTCTTCCCATTTGTGTCTCCACCTCCTTTTGGTTAAAAAAAAAAACGTGGATATAGCAGCATTATTCTTGCCTGGCGAGCGAACTTAGCAACAATTCACTGTTTAACCATTTTAACCATTTCGTCTTTAAAACTCTTTACTTTTTGGAAACCCACCATAGAATTATATGGCCGCTTTCTGCCACAAAATGATTTTGATACTCTATCTACTTTTCTAGAAAATCGTATCCGTTATCATCTTAACGTCTTTAACGTTTTCATATATATATATATCACATTTTTCAACCTGAAACACATCTATATTTTTGTTGCACCATCGTGATACAATTATTCCTCCTTTTTATGTTTCCTTATTTGAATGATCTTATCCCACAACATTGTTACGGATCCAGCGACGCCCTTAACATGAGAATTCCTTCAGTTGACCATCGTTCAGAGGTAATTAATGCAGCTCATTCAAACTATACTTTTCCTTCTCGTATTATAGTGTACTGTCTCGATTCCCCGTTTTTTCTTTCCAGCTTTGCCTTGTACATTCTCAGCATCGTACGGTACAGTAAAAAAAAGAAATGTACACTCGCATCAGAGCTACGCTACCAGACGGCAAAAAGGGAAGACGAAGAGCCTGTGTTTTTCCCCCATAAGACAACCTCTCGAGAGACCTCCCGTATAAAAGGCAGAATAACATTTCACTCGTCTTTTTCTTTTTATCATTTGTTAGCCTCTGGCCACGCTAGAGGGCAGCCTGGAGGAGCCGATAGTAGGAGAACTTTTTCCTCACTATGTAAAAGAATGAGATGTGTCCGAGTAAGAAAGAAAATAAGGAAGGGACATTAAGAATTATGGTGATTTCTAAATATTAGGAAATTGGATAAATGCTTGCTAGTAGAGACTTTTGATTCTTCAAAGTTAGTCTTGCTAGCAAGAGAGTGTCGGAGTAGATTTTCGGTCCTCAGTACAGTTTAATAATAGAGTGTTTTGTCATACTCATCAATGTTGTGTCTTTTATACATGTATGTGCCATATGTACTTTCGTAAATATGTATCATTATATTGAAGGCACAGTAAATATTTCAAATCAATACTCGTTAATGTAACCATATACTTTTATTTCCATGGGGGAATACATCTCGAAAAGCTACATATATCAGCTTCAGCTCAAACCTGCAAGAAAGATACATGTAATAAATTTTTTCTACGCTACCTTTTGATGCTGTACGCGAAGGGACATCTACCCAAGTGGTACCCCCTTTTCGTTCCTCTGTAAAAGTCAACAGAATTATTAAGTATCTTGTTACACTCCATTATTTAATCACAAGCCCATTTTTCCTGGAGGAACGCATCTCGAAAGGCTACTCGCATCAACTTCAGCTGAAGCTTCTAAGAAAAAATGTGTAATTACTTATGCCTAATTAGCCTTTTGATACAGCATGGAGCGGGGGGGGGGGGAATTTTACCTCCGTGTCCTTTCCATTTCTTGAACTTTACCGTAAAATTTTTCCTTTGTTTTGTATGCTGTCAGCATTAATAATTCTCTCAATAAGCATACCCCTTGCACCCACAAATCTGATTATATAAAAGTTGTGATTTATAACTTTTGTAATATGTTTTATGCTTAATTTCACAACTTCTGGTTGATTTATCTCCTCACTAACATTCTGTCTTGTTTAGAAACTTGAGCATTGTGATCAGGTCACCCTTTACTCTCCTCTCTTCCATGGTGGAAAAAGTTTTCGTTCCTCTGGGCCTTCTTTACCAGTTCTTAATATTTCTTCCGTTGCGGTGACCAAATTTGAGAGGCGCATTGAACAGTGTCCGCCTGACGGAAAACCATTCAGCTGTTGTTGTTGATATACAAACCGAATGAAGCTATAATACAGAAGAAAATTGCATTCAGGGTTTAGAAATGCCTAATTGTCTTTAATGTTTATGCATTCCTTTAAATGTCACCATACGTCTAATGCGTGGATCCTACTGAATCCGTGTTTTGCAAGTGTGATGGGCAAGCTCGGATGTCAATATAGATTTAGGAACTGAAATTAATGCCCACGAGAGACGTCTCACACAGGGTCAGATTCCTATGCTTCTTTAGACGTTTGAACTCGCTTTCTATCTTGCAAAACAAATGAATCATGATGCTTTTAAGCGGAGTACATGTCTGATAACTATGGACTTTCAAGAAGTAATATTATCCACCACGTATCAGAGGCGTTAAGATAGGCAGGATAACTTTGTTTATATATCTATTTGTATCTTGCATTACTTATTTATTGTGTAACCCCACATTCCCTCTTCCCTCATAACCTTATCACTGTCGAGTCATTTCATAAAGTGAAAAAGGAAAGTCCTACACTCTTATATGACTTTACAGCAGCAGCAACGATTCCACAAGAGTAAAACACGGATCAAGATACGAGAAAACGCGCGTCCGTATCGTAAAAGTTTGCCACAAATGTCCTGTAGTTGTAAACTGATATTATTTAACAACCATGTGAAGCAGAGTAATGTGTTATAGTACCTTGGTGATTAAGCGTGTCTCTGTGTCCATAAGATCCTCCTAGTTAACTTGATGGATATTCACTAAACGTGGCAGTGATATTTGATTACACAGTAACTGACACTACTTACGTCAGCAAAGAGTGATGAGTGACCCCTAAAATTTACATTCTCTCTGAACACTAGGAACCAAAGAAAACGAAAAAATCATGCCGTTGTAAGTGAGTGGAGAAAACGGTGCACAGTATCAATAGAGGCTTACAGCTCACAGTCTGTCTCCACTAATAACCATATACAGATAGTATATATGAAATGGCCACCACATACCAGTCATTGTCAGTCCATTATAGGTATTATATAAAGTGATGCATGTTCTGTTACAGGACTCTCATTGTGCGGCACAGGAACCAATGTTTCGTAAGCTCTGTGATCAATTAGACAACTAAATGCCTTATATTGTAGTAGTGTTCTTCATACTAATAGACATGTATAAGTGATGAAGATGAAGCAGAGCGTTAAGGCCATCATTTCAGATCATCGTCACTAAATTAGTGATGGCGAGAATATTTTCTTTCTTCATTTCACCTTGTTGCCCCAGCCACTTAACGTTCATATCGGAGGAGGATGAACGCCCAACAGATGAGCTTGATGTAATCATGAAGTTTTCATGTAATAATTGCATGATACTGAACATCCCCTTCATTCTTAGGTTGAAAACAGCTTAGTTATATGTGAACGTCAGCCTTTCTGAAGAACTTGTTCACCCATTGGAACAAGGTTACCAAAGAGACAGCTTCTTTTCAACATTGGAAAAAAATGTAGCTGTCACGCTTTTGTCTGAGCTGCTTTCTTTGCTTCTTGAGGTGTGCAGTTTGTGAGAATTTTGGGTTATATATCTCAAAGTCCCTGTGGTATGTGTTTTTTGCTGTTTTGGTTGATGTTGGTGTAATGTGGGACTGCATGAGGATAGGTAATCATCCATACTGAAGTTTGGATGCTTTGATATCATTAAGTTACTAGGTGAAGGTTGGCCAGAATGCTTTCCTGCAGTCTGCACGAGTGTTTTCAGTGGTCGTGTGAGTTGCTTGGACCAGGTAATCGTTTTTAGTGTCCGGGAGGGTTGAGAACAGCTCGTGCAGTGTGCTCCAGGTGGTCCTCCTGTGTGCAGCGCTGGCGTGCAAAAGATGATTTTCAGCGAGTTGGTAGGATGGGTGTCTGGTTAGCTCCTTGCATAGCTTAGGGGCACTGATTTTTAACATTTGTTTTATTTTGCGAATATTTCACCTTGGGGAACTAGGATGTGAGTATTAAGCCAAGGAGGATGGTGGGCATTGAATTCTCCAGATATGTCTTAGTTAAGTTGGTCAGGTCCTGAAACTGGGGAACATATGGTGGGGGAAGGCAGGTAGGTATTGATTATGTTGTGTTTAGTAATGTGAAGTTTATTCTTAACGTATTGTATTTACAGAGTGCTGTTATTGCTGTGAGCTGTTTTGTACTAATGAGTTGTGCTGGAGAATAGAATGTTTTGATAGACGGGTTTAAGTAGTCCTACTGTTCTTGAGGTTGTGTATTTATGGAAAGGTAGAAGGGTTGGAACCGGATGAAAATGTGCTTTCATTGATAAGAGCTTTTTGGATGTTGAGTTCTATTTTTTTTTTTTATGTTGAAGGCTCCAGTCACTGACAAAAGTCCACATCAAGGCCGGGCCCTAATTGAAATATAGAG